>JAXCGZ010007878.1:67500-70000 GCA_037179515.1 Halocaridina rubra | reverse complement strand
ATGGTCGCTTTGCTGCTCGTTCATTGTGGCAGCAAATGTTAATCTCAGAAAGAACGTATTAATTTGAAGCTATTCAGTGTTATGAAAAAAAAAGTTAAATCAAGCAGGGAAGATTATAGTTATGTGAGTTATTTATTTTTATTTTTTTTAATAACTTTGGAGATGTTTATGATACCTGAATATTGTCTGGCACTCCCGGAATGAATAATTAAGATCTGATGTTATTGACTTACAATGAACAGCGCCAATATACGCAAAGGAAAATAGCCTTTATTCAAAGTGATCATATAGTTGTTGTCACTTTTATAAAGGGAAATATATATATATTTTTCTTTTGAATGTTAATAATATTAACGTCCCTATTTTGCTATGGATTTATTTTCTTAAATATTTGTCTATTATTTATGACATTTGCATTTATTTCATTATTTATTTTTCTATTTATTTGTTTTTTATTCATTTATATAATTATTGATTCATTAATTTAGTCACTATATTTGTTTATTTAATTGCCTATTTATTTCTATCACTGTTTGTGTGTCTGCAAGCTACTTTTTTCCTACTAGTAGGAACGGAATCAAAGAGCACTGCTACTTCCCATTTAAAAACGAGAGACTTGAAAGAAACTCAGATCGACAAAAAGAAATATAGAGAGAAGGTATCTTGAGTTGTTCCGGTCTTACGTCACGGACTCCCTTTTCTACCAAGGGCTAGGACGGTTGCCTTCTTGCGAAGGACTTGTTTTGGCAGATGTAATCGTTACCCTGAGTGCATGCCCTTGCTAACCTGGGACCGTGACGGGGCGCGAACCCTCGACCTGACGCCTCAGAGTCGCGGACGCTACCGCATGAGCCACGGCGACTACTGAGAAGGTATCTTGAGTGAAGAGAGTAAATTTTGTGCGTTATATTTGAAACGGAAATAAAGACAGATGGAAAGAGGAAAAGAGAGAAAGAGCGAAGGAAAGTAAAAAAAAAGACGGAGAGGAAAAAAGAAAGAACGAAAGCAAAAAAAAGAAAGAAATAGGAAAAGAAAGAGAAAAGGAAAGAAAGAAAGAAAGAAAGACTTCGAATAAGGAGAGAGAAAATCTGTGCTTCATATATGACAGATAAGGGAGCCAGGTACAGACATATGCTCCCCTTTGCAGGGGGTCATAATAACTGTGTTTATGGGCTTTTACATAAATCAACAAGTGAAGGAGGGGGGGTGATTCTGCCTTCTCTTACTTTTCACCATCCTTCAGTGCATTCTGGCATGGGGTGGGGGGGGGAGGAGGAGGAGAGGGAGAAAATGCGTTAGGACTTAGAAAGCCCATGCGCGAGGTTTTTTTTGATGGTGAGTATGTTCTTGGATGTGTGTTAGTATTCAGCATTGCCTATATATATATATATATATATATATATATATATATATATATATATATATATATATATATATATATATATATATATATATATATATAAATTTAGCTATGGAATTTATCAGTGGCGGGTAGAGGCTCTAATTGTAGCAATTTAATATAATATACACACACATGTGCATGTATGCTTGTACGTGCGCGCCCACACACACACACACACACACACACACACACACGCACACACTTTCAAAGGTTAGTCGACGTCTTCTTTGAAGCCATGAAACTATGTTGTCACATAATGACAAAAGCCAAAGGAACGCGGGCTTATTATGTGTTTACCTCCCACCCACCCTTCTCAGCAGTCATCCCCTCCTCGTGCAAAATATTGAAGACAGAATAAATATATAATCTTTTTATCTCAGCGCCTTTGAATCCTTTGCATTTAAAGCACGCCAGGTTGTTTACTGTAAAAACTCCATTATTAAAGCATAAATAAACAAGAGTGAAGGAAAATTTAGTGCCAATTGCATGAAGGAAAATTTAGTGCCAATGGCATACGCTTGCTCAAAGGCACTTCAGAGAAGGGAAAATATGCCACTATATATAATGTTGTTATTTTAGGATAACGCTGCCTGAACATTAAAAAGAATACTTTTTTTCCTGTTTATTAACGTTTTGGGAAAGTTTTACCTCATCATCGTGCAGGTATTATTATTTTATATTTTATTAATTTATTGCGCCAAGGCGTCAGACATTACATGAGTTCATACAAATAATGCTTCAAATGGTTACAAAACAAGAACTGAACATAGTTTACAGGGAGGTGTACACATTGATAAAACATTGCTGCATACTAACACACAACTCCGTGCAGGTATTATCATCACCATTAGCCTCACACATTTCTCAATATTCTGATGAGCTTTTCTTAGACGAGTGGCGTAGGCATTTCATCCTGCTTTACTGAGAGGACCATCAAGACAGTAGATGCCACTGTTGACCCCTTCAAGCAAGGTAATGGCTCATGAATGGCAGCGGCAATTACGTTGATAGCACTAGAGGCCAACTATATATCTATCATATAGCTTAAGCCCAAAGCCCCTCTCCAGTCATGTGGACCCAGTGATCTGCAGGCAATAT
>JAXCGZ010007878.1:7500-57500 GCA_037179515.1 Halocaridina rubra | reverse complement strand
TCTCTCTCTCTCTCTCTCTCTCTCTCTCTCTTCCGTCTTACCACTCTTTTTTCTCTATCTCTCTCTTTCCCCTTTCAAATTTTTTTCTCTGTTCTTATCTTAATGTCTATCAGATGAGACGAGCTTTCCTATGTATGAATTGCTCAACTGTTTCCTTATCTAATTTATCACCAGATTATGTATAATAAACAAATAAATAAATAAATGCATTAATGAGAAAGCAGAAAAAGGGTTCATTCTACACATATTTGCTTTGAGTCGAAAGAATGTCCTGATTAAAGCACCGTTTTATGGGTTACAAGTAGTCCCCATTCGATTCGAGTGGATACAGACATGTTGGAGCTGGAGGACTGATGATGGATGCCCTTCCCAACTCCCCGCATTAACAACTTTATTTTTATGAAAAGCCTGTTCAGTTGACATAAGTTGCCGTACAATAATACTACTAATAATAATGATAATAATAATAATAATAATAATTATAATAATAATAATAATAATAATAATAATAATAATAATAATAATAATAATAATAATAATAATAATAATAATAATAATAATAATAATAATAATAGAAATAACAATAATAATAATAATAATAATAATAATAATAATAATAATAATAATAATAATAATAATAACAATAATAATTAATAATAATAATTATAATAATAATAATTATATTAATAATAATAATAGTGTCAATAATAATACATACATAATTCAGCACGCCCACAGAAGCACCACATGAGAGTAAGGGCATACCTGCCAAACGTCTTTTACAATCCCACCCACACATGACATTATAATACCTGAAAGTATTTCTGGCACATGGTCCACCTCTCCCTCCTCCTCCTCCTCCTCCTTTCTTCTTCTTCTTCTTCTTCTTCTTCTTCTTCTTCTTCTTCTTCTTCTTCTTCTTCTTCTTCTTCTTCATCTCCTCCTTCTTCTTCTATCGTTAGCTTTTCCCATTTTCATATGTTGTCGCTGTTTCTCTCCAATCCGCATGGAGACGATCCGTTGTAGATATCCACCCGGGAGGGGTGGACGGACCATGGTGGGCCTGTAGGTGAGTTATTTGGGAGCTGGAAGAAATATGCAATAAATAAGAAAAACTTCAAGTTGTTCTTAATGGGGTTAGTAGTTTCCTTATAACTTACTAATAAGGTGCCTTTATTTTATTTTTTTAATTGTGACACTGGGATGGGCAAAAAAACAAAATGAATAAAAAAATATGCCCTCATCGGGCATGGGCACGAAGAAAACAAAGAGTAAAAAGAAACAGAGATGGAGAGTGTTGTGACTTGTCAGATGTGAAGGGATGGTAAGAGACGTGTGACGAATATCCAAGGATATTCGGTGTTGATCTAAGCATAGAAAATGAACCGTAACTGAAGGAGGACTTAACATCAAACTGTCCTGAACAGTCCTATATATAACTCCAAAAGACCTTTCGGCTGTAGTATTTGAAGGGAAGAGGAAAGTTGGATAGGATAGCCGTGAAGAAGGGAGAGTTGATTTCGCTGCGTGAACGCTTTTGACCCATGGGGGACCACCAGGAAGGAAGGGTAGTAGGGGAGATAGGAAGGAAGGATAAAATGGGAGATAGGAAAGACAAAAACAAAATGCATAATTACAAAAAATGAAAAAGTAGATGATTTTGGCCTGAAATTTATGGATGGATGTCTTCCATGACACCAACCCTCTCCGTTGATCCGGGCTTGGGACCGACGCCGAGTTCAGCTTGTTTACTTCCACATGTCCTTTTTACCCCCAGTGCATTTCTCCTCCCCTATCTGCACATCATATACAAGACTAAGAAATTAGTTATTATTATTATTATTATTATTATTATTATTATTATTATTATTATTATTATTATTATTATTATTATTATTATTATTATTATTATTATTTATATTATTATTATTGTATTATTATTATTATTATTATTATTATTATTATTATTATTATTATTATTATTATTATCATTATTATTATTATTTTATTATTATTATTGTATTATTATTATTATTATTATTATTATTATTATTATTATTATTATTATTATTATTATTATTATTATTATTATTATTATTATTATTCTCAAGAAAGCTTGATGTAAGTTTGTTGCTCACATATCTTTGGGATATAGAGTTTTCAATCTAAAATGAACAGATCATTAATAAAGAATGTTAAAATTGATTACATAATCTTGATTATTGTGAGAAGATTTACTCGTATGTACACTTGTACAGTTGATATTTCAGAGAGGATGTGTGCGTCTGTTTGCATCTCATATATAGATTAATTTATAGTGAGTTGCAAAACCAATGGAATATATTTCACCATATTCGCAATTGTGATGAGAGCACGTAACAAATTACATTATATCCTTTGACCTATCTAGAGGTCACTGGTCGGTCACCGGGATCGCCGGGTGGCCCCAGTACGCCCATCAGCGTTACGTTGGCGGTTCGATGTAAAATTCTGTATAGGAGAAAATAACCTCCCCAAAAAAATCCTTATTTCCTTAAATTTATTTTTAGAAGATGGTTCAAATGTAATAATTACCGTATTAACATTGAAATATTACATACAAAATAACGTTTAGATTGCATTATACATTATACAGGCATTTTTTCTTTAACAGAACTTCCCCAAATTACAGTATAACAGAATCTTCCATTAGCACCCTGAATTCCCCAAATGTGGGGAAATTTCTCCATCGATGGCAACGCTGCCAACACGTGTTGCTGTGATGTCTTTATAAGATCAGATATTCATTTATTTGTCTCGTATGGTCAACTATGGTACGTTCTGCTCCATTAAGTACGTTTCGCATAACCATTGCACTGATACAGTTTTCTCTTTATTTCGCCAGGCTGCACCCATTTGCACTACTTTATTTTATTTTTTTTTAATAATTGTGACACCAGGACGGGCCAAAAAAAAAAATGAATCTACCCTAATCAAGCCTGGGCACGAAGAAAACAAAAAGAGTAACAGAGATGGGGAGTGTTGTGACTTGCCAGATGTGAAGCGATAATAAGACATGTGTAATGAATATCCAAGATATTCGGTGTTGATGTAGGCATAGAAATAGTGAGTATACCGGTGTTATGTACACTACTTAGTGCGTATTGAATACTATGTACATTACACAGCACACGGGAAGTGAAAAGGAGAACATTATGTACACACTAACCTAAACTAACCAAATAATTCCGTGTGTACACGAGGATTTCGTGTATGAAGTCGCTACGACCTTTACTCGCAAGGTGGCGCATATGTTGTCTGCCAGGGGCACATGCACCAGTAGTGCACTTAAGCTCGTCTATATACACGAGGATATCGGGTATATAAACGGTACACTTCCACCAGTGTGCCTGTATGAATAACTTTACTATTATTATTATTATTATTATTATTATTATTATTATTATTATTATTATTATTATTATTATTAAAGTGGGTAGTCACCGTGGCTCAAGCGGTAGCGTCCTCGACTTTGAGGCGTCAGGTCGAGGTTTCGCGCCCCGTCACGGTCTGAGGTTAGCAAGGGCATGCACTGAGGGTAGCGATTACATCTGCCAAAGCAAGTCCTTCGCAAGAAGGCAACCGTCCTAGCCCTTGGTAGAAAAGGGAGTCCATTACGTAAAACCGGAACAAAATTATTATTATTATTATTATTTTTATTATTATTATTACATCCGCCAAAACGATTACATCTGCCAAAACAAGTCCTTCGCAAGAAGGCAACCGTCTTAGCCCTTGGTTGAAAAGGGAGTCCGTGACGTAAAACCAGAACAAAAATTATTATTATTAAAGCGGCATAAAGCTACATTAGATCTTTATTGCTGAAGTTTCGATGCAGTTGGTTGGTGATTTTCATGAAATCATTCCATATCGAGTTCATTTTTTGCATTATGGCAAATGCATGATATAACCAAGTCACAACTGCCAAACACGTGGAACATATTTCGTTTTTGTACATGACTTACATGTGTGTGTGGGTACTTATCTGTGTATATTAGTCCATTTATGTCTTTATGGGTGCCTATTACATGTGGAATAAACACAGTTTACATGGGTGTGTAAGTCCTTATTAGTATGTACTTGTGTGTGTATGTGGAGAATATATATATATATATATATATATATATATATATATATATATATATATATATATATATATAGTGTGTGTGTGTGTGTGTGTGTGTGTGTGTGTGTGTGTGTGTGTGTGTGTGTGTGTGTGTGTGTGTGTGTGATTACCTAATTGTGTTTTCGGGAAAGAGCCCAAAGCTCGTATCTTCCCGTCTCCTGATCGCTTCCATTTTATACTTAGTGATACTTATCATACCTGTCCTTAAAACTATGGATTGAGATAGCATTAACTACCTCCTCGCTCAGCGAATTCCAATTATCAACTACTCATACACTGAAAAAGTATTTTCTTACATCCTGCAAAGAAGTTTTCTTACAAAGTTTCAAACTATGACCTCTAGTTCTAGAGCCAGCCATGTCAAAATATCGATCCCTATCCACTCTATCATAACCATGAAGGAATTTAAAGACTGTCACCATATCCCCCCTCACTCTTCTAGCTTCGAGTGATGGTAAGTCTTATTCCCTCAGCCTCTCATCATAACTGAGATTGCGTATTTCTGGCACCAGTTTCGTGGCATGTCTTAGAACTTTTTCAAGCTCGTCAGGAATATCCATGTGTGTGCGTGTGTGGCCTACCATCAGTGATTATTGGAAAATCAGCTTTTTTATTCTTAATTATGATGATGTTAATTGTATCATTGGTCTATACGAAACCCAGCTTCCGGGGAAAGAAGCAGCTCAACTCACTGCCAGGCCCAAGCCCGGAGTAAGGGAAAAAGTTTGTATGAGAAAGGGCATTCGATCATAAAGCTTTTAGGATAAACTCAGACAATAACGCATATAAAAAGCTAATTGAGATATCATTTACACCATATAAATATGTAATAAAGGTGCTTTTATAGAAGCCAACAATGTACAGTCGTTGAATTTTTCCAACTGGACTTGTTGCTTGGCTAATAATAATAATAATAATAATAATAATAATAATAATAATAATAATAATAATAATAATAATAATAATAATAATAATAATAATAATAATAACAACAACGAAATATCAGCGACTCTTTATAAAAAATTTCCGATGAAGATGAAGAAAATTAGTGTTAATCACAACAATTTATTCCCATAGGTCGGGAATCGAACTCTAGACCTTTGAACTCAGAGAAACAACACCTCATAGCTCAATGGTTATAGCTTCTTTCTCTGGTTTCAGAAGTTCAGAGTTCAATTCCCAATCCGTAGGGGTGATTTGATATGTCTGAATATTTATTAAAGCCCATTATTTTTACCGTTTTTTGTGAGACTGTTAATACTAATCCCCGTTATAGAAGTGGACATATACTGGTTGGAGCAAGGGAATGAAAGCTAGATAACCTTCTCGGCACCCCGCGGTTGGCTCGATCACGGATCTGTCGCCTCCCGAGTCGAGTACTCTAACCACTTCGCTACTGCGGTGTGATATTATTTGATGCTAATACCGAGAGATTTTGGGTGACATTTCCGAGCCAGATGTCTTGGCGATCATTCCCAGGCAATAATATTTACTTGCCGTTTTACGTGTCACTATTAATCCCCATTCCAATAGGGGTGGACATAGACAGGTTGGACCTCGGGAATGAAGGCTAGATGCCCTTCCTGTATTATCCAATTTAAGTAGGTATCAGAAATTAACATAGTCATTCCTGACGATGGGGAGAAAGAAATTCATCTTCATGTACTCTGTGTGTTAAAGGTAACCTCAATTGCGCAGGGGTAAAGCACCCGACTCAGAAAGTGACAAACCCGCGATCGAGCTCACTGCGGGGCGTTGAGAAGGGCATCCAACCTTATTCCCCACCTACAACCTCGTGTCCACACCTGTATTGGAAATTATAGGAGGTTCTTCGTTCTATCTCTACAAGGATAAACGATCTATAGGGTTTGATATATATGAAAGAACATTTGAAAAAAATATTAAATGTTAATTTAAACTGATTTTATGACCATTTATTTTTGTCATTGTGGTGAAGCGATATGTTCAACACCAAAACTTAAATTCTTGGCAACGAGCAAAATCTCCTCATAAAAGATAAAGTCTTTGAGTTTTGAGCAATGATAAAAATATAAGATGATGTCTTTGAGTATTGAGAAAAGAAAAATTATAAGATGAAGTTTCTGAGTCTTGAGCAATGATAAAAGTCTCAAGATGGTCTCTGAAAACAAATGACAGGCGAGGTGGGCCACCGCCACACGTGGGAGTCACATTGAAAGTAAAATTAAATCGAAACGCATCATTTAGCCCAAAGATAGTGTCTGGTTCTTGCTTAGTTTGCTTGTTTGTGGGTGGGTGGATGTTTATGTGTTTGTGTGCATGTGTGTGTTTGTGCATTTCTCTGTACTCACAGGAAAGAAAATTGCAAATGGTTCCTCACTTAGAATCATATTATTGTTTTTGATTATATAAAAGGGATGTGATAATGATGCTACTACTACTGATACCAAACTACTACTACTACTACTACTACTACAACTACTACTAATACTGCTGCTATTATTATTATTATTATTATTATTATTATTATTATTATTATTATTATTATTATTATTAATAGTAATAAAAATAATAATAATAATAATAATAATAATAATAATAATAATAATAATAATAATAATAATAATAATAATAATAATAAATATAATAATAATAAGTGGAAGAAAGCATTTACATCCTCACATCTGTCTCATATTTTGTCCATTTTCAAAAACTTTCTGTCCTCTATAGTCTCAAGTTCCAGTAAGGTCTTTGTAGGGACAACATCCTCTCTCTCTCTAGCCTTTACGATTATCAACTACTCACACATAGGAAGAGAACTTTCGGTTATTCCAGTCACCATCTAGCGACGTCTTCAGTGGCATATAAATATAATATCGCTATCTAACTAGCTTTTCCTCTGCCTCCCATAATCACAGTACGAATAATTTTTTTCTAGGATTTTTTTTTATTGGCACTGGGTTTCAGAAAACGGCATAGGGCACTTATGGGTCCTCCATGACCCGTTTCCACCCATCCGTGGGTGGAGAATCTAAAACAACAACGGCATAAGTAATAATCAGTGCTGAACCAAAATATGTAAAGTCTATTACTTTCCTCGTTGGGTATTCAGACTTTGTAATAACTGCATTTGCTGGTCAGTGGCTATAATCTCCCTTGTAAGGGGGTGGCCTAGTCAAAGCACACACCTATTCACCAGCAAGACATTTCACTCCATCTCACCCATTTTAACACCTTGGGTACAATTGTTAAATTGATGCTGAAAACATTCACATCTAGGCTCTGTTAGGTATAATAGCAATTTTTTCCCTTGTCGTCATTGATTTCTAGTGTATTTACAACTTTATTCTTTATATATTTATATATTTGGTCACCACTGTAATTATAAGTGCCATCACATGTATAATTTACAATAAATTAGTCTCCCCTTTGATATATCCCTCCCTACAACTTCGTCGTCCCAAATGTCACCATATCTTTCGTTATTTATATATTAAGCTGTTTATTCCTAACTCTCACAAGCACAAAGTGAACCTGTATCGTCATAAATTTCCTCTTTCCTCCCTGCCACCTGTCGTGTTTACATCTTCCTTGTGCCACTAACCAGTCATGATCCCAAGACGAGAATGAGAGTCACACGTACTTGATGTCAGCGTTTTTCATCGATGCCGTCACAACTTATATAGAGACACTGGAATCTGGAGTTCGAGAAAATTGTCATCGGTCATGTTAGTTTAATTACTGGAATGTGTTCCCCTGCTTGTTGTAAAAGTCGACTAAATGGGGTGGAGCTAGGGGACTGGAAATCCCTCTTATGTCTTTTTCTCCTACAGAATCATCATAACTACTCAGCCACTCCCATTATGAGGGGATTATGTCGTTTATATATATATATATATATATATATATATATATATATATATATATATATATATATATATATATATATATATATATATATATATATATATATATACATATATATATAGACAGATAGATAGATAGATAGATAGCTTTTTATAGATGATACTGTCTGCTTGACCGTCCTCCTGCGCTTATTTCTATTGAACATATCCTCCTCCTCTAATCTTTCTCCTTTTCATCTTCCTTTCTACAGTTTATCCACTTCTTTAGCGCTCTTTCTCTCCTGCTCTCTTGTACTCCTATATATATCGTTGTTTGGATCGCATCATCTTTATTCGTAACAGCCGTACGAACTCCAGTTACCAGTGGCTCTAACGCATGAGTCTAAGGCTCTAACCAAGGAGGCAACTTGTTCAACTTCCCTGAGAGGGTAACTTCTTTTCGCCAGAATTACTAGAAGATGAAGAGCAGTGGGCAGTGGCACCAGTCCCTTAGCTCTAATATAAGAAATGAGTCCTTCCACCTCTGTGACATGCTTATTTATTCCAGTATTCATTTAATTCTGCAAATATAAATTAATAAATAAGCGTTTTAGATGACCTCAGACAGAGAGGAGAGGCGCTCCTTGGTTAGTACTCGGATACCCAGAATATGAGTGAGGAACCCAAAGTTTTGCTAAAGTTAATGGCTCTAATACACAGTTTCTGGCTATCTCTTTATTCTCTTCTCCTCCTGATAGACCTATCGTCTTCGAAAGTAACGAAATTTACTCCCTAAATTCTGCAACATATTAGGAATTCAGATAGACTAGTTTTGGTGGAGTCACGTAATCCAAATTTCTAAAACTGTATCTAAGAAATTGGGAGTTCTGTTTCCTTTTCTTCATTATTTTTCCTCTTCCAAGTTACCTAAAATCTATAAAGGTCTTATATGTACCTGCTTAGAATACTAATATCATATCTAGGGTGCTTCTTCTTGCTTATCTCCTTGATAGGGTTGAATCTAAGACCATCAGACTCATCAGTGACCCTTCACTTTATTCTGATATAGAATCTCTTTCTCTTCGCCTTGAAGTATCTTCCCTTCTGCTTTTCTATCGTTACTACTTCCAGCGCTGCTTTTATGAGTTTGCAAGTTGAATTCCCCCCCCCCCTTGCCGAGGGTATGTAAGAATCGTCAAGCGGCCTCGTTTCACAGGTAATGTGTGGAGATATGTAGCTCGCAAATTAGTCGGTGCAGCGACTTGTTTCCCTTCCACTACCAGACTCTGGAACACTCACTCCCTCTGTCTTTCCTAATTCCTATGACCTATCTTCCTTCAAAATCCTGATCTATCGTCATCTCAGGGCCTAATCCTGGCATATTTCTAGATCTTCATTACTTCAACTATTCTTTCAGCCTGTCCTTTGCCTATTCTTTATCATTCCTTTATTTCTGCTTTGTTCTTAAGCTTATACATTTTCCTCGTCTCATGCTTTCTTAATACACGGCCCTGATGAGAACAATTTTCTTGCCTGTCCTGGAATCGCACTCATATAAAGGACAGAAAAATAGATAGATAGATAGATGATTCTCCCTTAAACAAATATATCACTGTGTCACAGCATTGTGGAATAGTATGACTCAGTCAGTATCACCTCTTTAAATAAAAGGGAAATCGTAAGTGAAGTAATATTACTGAATAGTGATAAATCTCCAAAGATAATTGGTGGATGGACCCGTGTGACCTGCACCTTGCAGAAAAGCTGTGTACATGTGTAGGTGTGTGTGTTTTATTTTTATTTTTATTTTGTTTTTTTACAGTCTTTGGCAAGGCAACAAAGAGGAGACAATTTGAGATGAACCTAGATGGCATTTGCACTAATATTAAGATTAATCACTGAATATTAAAAATTATGAAGTTTAATATTGCTAAGGAATCCCCCCCCCCACCTCTACACAGCTTCACACATATATGCTCCTCTCTCTCTCTCTCTCTCTCTCTCTCTCTCTCTCTCTCTCTCTCTCTCTCTCTCTATATATATATATATATATATATATATATATATATATATATATATATATATATATATATATATATATATATATATATATATATATATATATATATATATATATATATATATATATATACATTCTCTCTCTCTCTCTCTCTCTCTCTCTCTCTCTCTCTCTCTCTCTCTCTCTCTCTCTCTCTCTCTATATATATATATATATATATATATATATATATATATATATATATATATATATATATATATATATATATATATATATATATATATATATATATATATATATATATATATATAGGCGTTATATGTAGCTGTAACAAGCAAGGTGACCTCACCTGAAGAAAGAATGGAGGCACCTTGTCTCTATCATGCCCATCCCACCTCACCTCTGCCATCAGCCATTCTCTTGCAAGAAAAAGTTACAGGAAGGATGGGATTGCCAGCGTTTTTCTTCTCTTTCCCTTTTAGCCAACTCTTGCGACATGTAGGGAATGTGGAGGTGGAATTATATATACCCCACCGCCAGGCATATCCCATATAGTCCGTTCCTACAAAGAAGAATGAGCTCGATTTCGGTAAATTTACTCTTCCCCAATTGACAGTTGTGATAGTTTTAGTTGCTTATTACGACACAGGGAATGCGAGAGAGAGATGTTTTCTCCCCGCTCATAATAATAATAATAATAATAATAATAATAATAATAATAATAATAATAATAATAATAATTATATTAATATTAATAATTTTCTTATAACTGCTACTACTACTAGTAACAACAACAACAATAATAATAATAATAATAATAATAATAATAATAATAATAATAATAATAATAATAATAATAATAATAATAATAATAATAATAATAATAATAATAACAATAATGAAAATAATAATAATAATAAAAATAATTTTAATAATAATAATAATAATAATAATAATAATAATAATAATAATAATAATAATAATGACGACTATTATTATTATTATTACTATTATTATTATTATTATTATTATTATTATTATTATTATTATTATTATTATTATTATTATTAATTATGTAGTCACCGTGGCAAAGCGGTAGCGTCCACGACTTTGAGGCGGCAGGTCGAGGGTTCACTCCCCGCCACGGTCTGAGGTTAGCAAAGGCATGCACTCAGGGTAACGATTACATCTGCCAAAACAAGTCCTTCGCAAGAAGGCAACCGTCTCAGCCCTTGGTAGAAAAGGGAGTCCGTGACTTAAAATTGGCTTTAACGATAATATTAATGACAACATTATTACTAACGATGTCGTTAAGGAAGGTGATAGTGGCAGAAAAAAATCGATGGCATTCCCACCCAAAAAGTACCTAATTAAACAGTCCCGTCGTGCAACGCTTCTTGACCAGATATATTTGGAGAGAAAAACATTCATTCATTGTGTAATTACCATAATCGACTTAATAGACTCATTGAGTACACATTAGAAATGTGGGATCTTGGGTGGAAAAGCGTCATTACGAAAGGGCAGATAAGGACGTTTCGCAACTCCCATTTTCTATAATAGCAACAAGAACTTCATATATCTTTAACTATAATATATTGTCCATTCTTTATATCTTTGGTTTTGCTAGCTTCCTACCTCAGGGATAAAAGTTATCAAACGCTCTCTGTCCTGAGAAAGTATTTATTGATATTCCAAGTTGGAATAGGCTAATTGGGCATACCGTTTCGGCGCTGACATTTTGGCGAGGTCTTTTTGGCGTCATCTATTTTGACGCCAGACTTTTTGTGCATCAGATTTACCATACTCCTTTATGAAGAAATTGCGTCTTTTTGCCTCTGAATTCTTAACGTTAGTTGTGTTGATTTAGTATGTTTAAATACTGTAAATAAATGCGAGGGTTTCATCTCTCTGTAGAATTTCTAAACTCAGGCTACTATTATTTACTCTGTGAATACCATAAATGAATCTGGTGAATTAATGTTTTTGTATAATTAGTAAATTCTAATTGTTTTGATATACTGTGTGAATACCATAAACTAATCTTAGGTTTCAAATCTTATCCTCTCTCACACACCTACTCATAAGTAATAAGGATTGCGTGCATCCTTTAGCTTTTCGTAAGTCTCATAGTTTGGGGTTAAGGCCCGATTTCTTAAACAGTGTAAACCTAGGATACCATATTGTTAGTTTGCTAGACAGTACGGGATCCTAGCCATACACAGAACCGCGTCAGATGCGTTTATGAAATCCATTTGTGTGTCTAGCTAACTAACAATATGGTATCCTAGGTTTACACTGTTTAAAAAATCGGGCTAACCATACACAGAACCGCGTCAAATGCGTTTATGAAATCCATTTGTGTGTCTAGCTAACTAACAATATGGTATCCTAGGTTTACAATGTGTAAGAATTCGGGCCTAAGTCAGTGATTTGTCTTGTTATTACTTCAAGCTAATTGGCAGATTTCTTTACTTACTGCTAATGCTTAGGTGAAGCATTATAGTCTATTGTAGCTTAGGCCTATCGTTCGCAGCCTATTTGTTCCTTAACGATCTATTGATCATGGTTCTCAAAAGGCACTTTGATTACTGCCAGCAGTGCATAAAACGATACTTCTATACTGTCTACATTCTGTCTACATTATGTAATGATATCAGATATATATATTTATTCTAACGTCCTTCCATATGTGTTTTCACCCTGATCCACTCCAATCAACCTTAGAGCTAAATCTGAATGCCTTTTGCCCTTACACCTTTTCATTATTTTTTACTTTCTCACCCTATGCCTGGTAGACTGAAGTCTGTCAGTCTGAGGATCCATTGTTTATGAATCGTCATTCGGTTGCTTTTCCTGGCACTAGTTTTCCACCAGCGACTTGCTAAACCTATCCTATTTTGGTCCTCGATTCCTCATTCTATATATTCGGAGTAGCCCTTAACTGAGGGCTTCCCAAATCCACCACCCAAGGGGCACGCTTGGTAGGGGTCCCCCCCTCCAGGTCGTTATTATTTAAAAACATTAAATTTTTGGACAGACTTTGTTAATTATCCTTTTTTATTTATTTATTTATTTATTTTTTTTGCAGGCTCTCCATCTTTAGTAAACATGTATATATACAAAAGACTGCTGTGCAGTCTCTCTGTCTTTAGGAAACACTAATTTATTAGTAGATTAGTTCACAAGGTCTTTACGTAATGTAGACAAAAGAGGCAGTTTACTCCTACTCACGCTGATTTTGTCTGTCTCTCTTTCATCAATGCTGTTGTGGCACCTCGATAGTTTCTCCAGTATGGCATCCAGCTGGTTTATCCTCCAGACTGAGTCTGTGTATCTTTTTACTTAGTGCTCTTGTGGCACTCCGTTAGTTTCTCTATTGTTGAACGCCACTAGTGTCTCCTTCAGGCTGATTCTGTCTGTTTCAGTATACTTTGTGCTTCGTGTCAGTCATTTTTTTAGTCTAGCTGTGTAGGTTGCCTAGTGAATATAGCCTAGTCCTCAAGTGCTCAGAGGAGACTATAGTAAGACAACATGTCATTGCATATCTGGAAATAAATGTGTGTAAGCACAAAAAATGTCTATATATTTACACGATCTAATTAAAACTTATATTTTCATATTTCCTGTAAAGTGATGCTCTCATATTTAACAACTTAAGTACTTATGTCTTTGAGTAGGTCAGAATTGTTCAGTTATATGGTGTATTCCCATAACTGAAAATGGAAATAAGTGTGTTCATGCTAAATACAATAAAGGCAGATTTATTTTGGTAAGGTTAAATTAAATATGGATAGAAAATTACGTATTTATATATCTCTGCTTAGCTTGAGGAATCTTATATTTTGGAATCGATAAATAAAAAAAAAAGAACAACTTTCATTCAACGACAAGTATATAATTTCTCACCCTGTGCAATATTTTATATAATTAAGTATTCTGTTTCTGACGTTGAAAATAAAATTCTAAAGTATCTCTAGCATCCCAGAGACTCTTAGATGGGTGTGGAACATATTTTTCTAAAATTTCAATAGCTCTACAAATAGTCTCCAAATCTTGTCTTTTTAGAGATTTGTGCTGTTGGATGTCAGTAATAATACGTTGAATGTCCCCATTGGCTCTTTTCACTTCCTGAATGTGAACATTCCACTTGCTGATATTTTCAAGATTCTTTTCGTCATTATTCTTATCAGAAAAATCAAGAAGACAGTTTGGACATTTTCTTTCGATTTCGCTTACAGGATGAGAGCATTCTGTACATTTTATTCTCAAAGTATCAGGAAGGTCTTTGTACATAGGCCATTCTTCTTCACAGGCTTTACAACAACATTCGAACTGGTATCGGTCCCAGAGGTTCTGCTGTCTTGTGTCGATGGGTTGAAGATACGACCCATTGGAGTAACTAATGGTAATTTCTTCTCCTTTTTCTATCTTTCTGGCAGCTCTTAGAACATACCAGTCCCCATAGGAAAATGGGAAAGCCTCTGGATGACACGAATGATTCAGTAAGCTCATTGTTGGGTAAACACCAGCTCCAACGTCCTTGTGGTCTAGGCTGTAAGGAGGACCACTGCACTGAAATTAGAAAAAAAAAATTCAGTTATCATTAACAAAATTTATATTTAAGTCTATATTGAGCATGAAATTAAAATAAACTCAGTTATCATTGACAAAGTGTATATTTAAGTCTATTATGAGCCTCAGTCACAACCCATGACACATTTGGGTCATATATAACGGATGCAGACTTAGACGGTGCGTCTTCCATACGCTGGATAAACATATCTTTGGTATATTACTTACATTTTATAGACCACAAGAGACACCATGGTGTATTAATTTTATTTTAGCAATGATAGACATATTATTTGCTTAGCAAAGACAGGGTCAAGTGTAAAGTACCAAGAATGAAAATTCATATTGTTCCAACATCTTACCTTAAAATCAGCTACACTGAATCCATTACTGGAAAATTTCATCATATTCGCAAATATGAATTGGCCTGCAAAGATCAGATCTTCCTTACTGGGAGTAACTGGTTTAGCTTCATCCACGAAGAAACGACGACTCAACTCAAGAATTTTGGTCAGTACAAATGCTATAAAAGTCTTGGCATATAGATCACCACAAGGTCTGTCTTTTACATTGGTACACAAATTGTAAACAGTTTCGAAGTCCTCTGAGCAGTATATCCCTTCTTCGTTTTTTCCTCTATCTTCTGGCAGTATGTATTCCTTAGATCGTTTTTCCAATCTGTTAATAATTTTTATCCATTGGTTACACGTCCTTCCGCACAACATTTTATAAGCAATTCCGAAGAAAGGCATCGTCTCCATGGCATACAAAGTAGGAAGGACAGGGCACTCTAGCAGATGCGTACCTGAGAGTCCTTCTTTCCTACAGTTGAGACTGCAGAAGACAGCCTGAAAGGATATTACTGCATCTTTAAAGATTTCATACTGATTGTCAGGCAACTGTAGAGATGCTTATATAATACAATATTATTTCATCTTCTCTTCACGGTTTAAATTAATCATGTAATCAGCTAACAAAATAAACAAGCTGTTCATTACCATTGTACATTCTGAACACGGAATTGGAGCCACACATTCTCTTGTACAGTTGGCACAGTGGTTGGCACGATGCTCGTTGTACAGACAGGTGCAGTAAGCTTTTTCTATTGCAATGATATCACCTGAAATAAGATTTAATTTAGTATGGAGAGTGCAAAAAAAGTGATGCGTAAGCTTTTCCATTTTGATCATTTAATGATATCCTGAGATTGTCTAAATATCTCATAGTCCTTCATCTCAGAAACTCATGATTCACATAACTAACATTACAATACTCTCATGCCAACTAAACTAAAATACTTCCCAAATACGTCTTATTGTTTAATATACCAAGAACTTTTATTTATTAGTTGTTAAAGGCACTTGCCTCTGAAGTTATTAATGTATGAAAATGTAAATTTTTGTCACCATTAACAAGCACTGCAATAGTTACTAGTTTTAATAAGTTTTAGATGTATGGCTTTGAAAAATACTTGTATTCTGAGAACGGTAATGAAAAAATGGAGAACCTTTGGGCTTATATGTCCTCTCACCTGGATTTATATTGTCATCCGCAAGAATGTGTCTTCCTTTCTCTGGCGTATACGCAACCTTACAGGCACTGCTTAAACATGGCACAGTTGGGTTAGGTGAAAGAATTTTTGGAATACTTGACCTATTTTGACAAAATTCGTGTGATATGGTCGTTGGTGTACTATATTTACTGTCATTTACATTCTCTAACTTTTCTAGACACTGCTTCCTCCTCTGCTCTAACGCACTCTGCTCCTGTGCACAGCCTCGTGCTAGACTAATATCTCTAAGGCACTGTTGATAATGTCCAAGCTCAAACAACACCATAGATCGTTTTGCATAGGCAAGATACAGTGAATTGTAATTTTCACCAACTCCTCTATTGCACTGGATATTTTCACTTGCATTGGAGCAGATTTCACTGGTAAAGTCAACCGAGGGATGAGGTGCCACCATCAAGCTGGAGTTGTAAGATTCTAAGGCTTTGTTTAGATTTCCCTCTGTAATGCACTTGTCTCCAGCATCTATGAGCCGCATCGCCTCATCTTCAGATTTCTTTTTCACAACCAAATTTATCTTGATATGTTCATGCGCCTCCTCTGTGTTCCATAGGATCTCAAACAGTTCTTTGTAGCTTTTCTGGGGTTCAAACTGTTTCATTAAGTCCAGTAACTTTGCCTGTCCAATCTTGGAGTGGAAACTTAGCATGAGATCATCAATGATCGGAGTCTCCATTTCTTTTGAGTCAGTGAGTTTGTGACTTGGTACCTATTATCATGCGTATCTGAAAGAAAATATTAGTAAATTAACTGACTGAATTTCATAACAGTAGTAGTATATATTTACTGAGAACTATGGAAGCGTAGTGGTTAGAATACGCCCATGGGGCGGTGACAGACCAGCAATCAAGAGCACCGTGGGACGTTAGGAAGGACATCCACTCTTAATTCCTCAGCTCCATATATAATAATAATCCGAGGATTATTATATTATATTTGTTACTATTTCAGGAGTGATTAAATAAGCATTGCTGTAAGCAATTAGTAACTTGGTGTACTTATACACATTTTTAACTGATAAAATTATTTAAAAACTTTAATTTTATTATTCATCAGGAAAACAAAATATTATTAATTAAATTCAAATAAAATTGAATAAGTTTAGAATAAGAGGGAAGAGAGAGAGAGAGAGAGAGAGAGAGAGAGAGAGAGAGAGAGAGAGAGAGAGAGAGAGAGAGAGAGAGAGAGAGAGAGAGAGAGAGAGAGAGAGAGAGAGAGAGAACCATGCTTCTGGCTTTTGAAATATGTGAACTGTAGGAGTTTGCAGTTTTCCCTTCATTACTTTTTTTTTTATTGTTACATCAAAATATCTGTTGGAAAGGGGGGGGGGGACAAATAAAGGCTTCTTGAAACTTTGACTCCCTAATTTCTTGACTCTCTTGTTGCAGATGTGATCCCCTTTAGGAATGATAATATTTAGGCTAATTAAAGTAAAAAAAAAAAAAAAAAAAAAAAATTATATATATATATATATATATATATATATATATATATATATATATATATATATATATATATATATATATATATATATATATATATATATATATATATATATATATATATAATTAGAGTAACTCATACCCATTTAAATTTATATTTATCGATGTTTCCACTGTCATATTTACAGCTTTTGTAAGTCATTTCTTTTCGTAACGCTTTTTGCACTTTGTTCATTAGTTCAAGTTTAGTTCAGACGAAAACAGATAATTATTAATATTATTATTAATATTGTTATTATTATTATTATTATTATTATTATTATTATTATTATTATTATTATTATTATTGTTTATTATTATTATTATTATTATTATTATTATTATTATTATTATTATTATTATTATTATTATTATTATTATTATTATCTTTCTCAATATTATTAATATTTTCAACTTACTTTCTGCTTAAACAAATCATACCATATAAATCATAATTATTCTATAATGATGTTCCAACTTTGCGATCGTAATACGTTTGTTAATGGAAAGTTAAAGAATAACAGCAACTCGTTACATATTTCTTACTTTCGTTCAAGCATATGCAACAACTTCTGCAAGCGCATCCATATGCAGTATACAGCTTCGAAGATGATCATCTCATCATCACTAGTAGTATACAAGCCATCTTCAACTATGAACCTGTAAGGATAGAGCTATTATTATTATTATTATTATTATTATTATTATTATTATTATTATTACTATTAATTTTATTATTATTATTATTATTATTATTATTATTATTATTATTATTATTATTATTATTATTATTATTATTCACTCAGTTGGGAGCAAATGTTGATCAATAAAGTTGGTTGGTCTTAGGATTACCATTGTGCATCAACACAATACCATTACGGATTTCCAAAAGACTAGTGAAAACAGAGACTCCATAGGAAAATGAGAAAATCTGCAAGTAAAACAGAATTGGGAGTAAATTATAGAATGCCCAAACGATGTTGTGGCGCAGTCATAGCTACTGGGACTGGCCCATGGATCGATCCTTGCCCGGGGTTGGATTAGCTTTCACTGTCTCATGTCGTTACCGATTTAATTGGGCAATTAATTGTGAGGTAGATGATTTCATGCCTGATTATTCAGACAATGCCTAGAGATCACTGGGTCCCGTGATTGGAGAGGGGATTTGGGCTCAGGCTCTATGGTAGGAATATAGGTGGGCTCTGTGATAGCACTGTCCCTTGCCTCTGCCTTTCATTAAAAAACTCTAGAAGTTAAGCTAACTGTGGAAGCAGGTCACGATAAAAGAGAAAAGTAACAAATTATCCTTAGTGTTGTATGTAGCTCTTATATTAGAAACGAGACTCGTATGTGAAACCTAAATATTCTCTCTCTCTCTCTCTCTCTCTCTCTCTCTCTCTCTCTCTCTCTCTCTCTCTCTCTCTCTCTCTCTCTCTCTCTCTCTCTCTCTCTCTCTCTCTCTCTCTCTCTCTCTCTCTCTCTCTCTCTCTCTCTCTCTCTCTCTCTCAGGAATATAGGCGTATAATCATATAAAACTTTAGTACTTCTGGTCTTTTGGCAGACTGTGTATTACTTTATGCTTCTGGTGAATGTGTGCTTTGACTTGTCCTCCCCATTGCAAACGGGATAGCGGCCATTTTCTATGTATGTTTGTATATATGTATGCGTGTATGTATGTATGTACGTATGGATTTTTAATCCATGCTTAACTGATATTCGTAACTTATGCATACCTTTATGAGGCATGTATTGGTCAGTTTGGAAATTTGTATTTTTGGTGTGACCTTCATTTTGTAACAACAGTTTTTTTTTTTTTTAATTCAGACTTTGTCCGGATTTCTTAAACAGTGTAAGCCTGCGATACCATCCTAATTCCATATTTTGATTTAAGTTTGTTATTCTCACTTGATATCTATTGTTGGTTAAGTTGAGCACTAAATAAGATGATCCGTTAAGGGCCCGATTTCTTAAACAGTGTAAGCCATACACTGGCGCGTTCAGTGTATGGGTAGGATCCCGTACGGGATCCTAGCCATACACAGAACCGCGTCAGACGCGTTTATGAAGTCCAATTGTGTGTGTCTAGCTGAGTAACAATATGGTATCCCAGGTTTACACTGTTTAAGAAATCGGACCCTTAACGGATCATCTCATTTAATGTTCAACTTTACCAACAATAGATATCAAGTGAGAATAACAAACTTAAATCAAAATATGGAATTAGGATCAGGCAAAGATTAGTGACCCCACAGAACATGAAATAATCTTGTAAGTTGTTAGGTTAGGTATTACCCTAGCCTAGCCTAACAGGTTACGGTGTTATTGTTCTTGGATTACTAATCGTTACCTGTTCCATGGTAATTATGTTAATTTAAAGTGTATTTAGACTCAGTCTCTTAATATGCCAATGTTGCTTAGATAGTATAAACATTACTTTCTTAAATAATTTTAACTCTGCTCACCTTATCCACGTTGTTTAGATAGTCCAGACGTCAGTTCGGTTGAGACGAGATGGTATATGACGTTTTTGCCATTTACCTTTGCAAAGTAGAATATACTCCAAATTTTGTATAGCTTGATTTAATCACACAGCTTGTGCCATCTATACCCAAAGTATACCACCGAGATGCCAATAATACTGTGCCTAAAGAGAGGACGAACGAAAGGGGGAAAACTTGGCACCATTTCCTAGTGTGAGAAAAGACTAGAGAAAACGAGTGCTACAGTTTTCTTTATCACGGAGACTTAGCCTCTAAATTGCATATGCGTGTAATTCTGTTTACATCATGTTATATGGGAGGTAGCCTCATCTTTTAGTCCACTAATGCTTGTTAATATTCTTAATATATATATTTTCTATAGATAAAAGTAAAGTTGTATTCTCTAACAGTAGAATACTGGAGGAATATCTGGGGGATCTGCTGGTAGTAAATTAAATAAGATATCATGAAAGTAAAATAGAGATGCGGAGGTCAAATGTTTTTGATGTAGGATATAGATTTTTATTGGTTGAAATGGGCGGAAATTCAAAGAAGTCTTATGAAAATGGAGATAGTATCTCAGTTCGATTGTTGACAAGTGCTTGCAAGAAAGGAAAGATCTTGTAAAGATACGAATTTTTAATTCTGGTGCCTTTCTTATCAAAGAACCTCCAATTAATAATTATCAGAACCATTGAGGAACTCTTTTAACTATGTCCATATCCCTCTTATTTTAGTTTCAAATGATGGTGGATCCAGTTCAGTAAGTTTTTCCTATTTTGGGATAAAATTTAGGCCCTGTCATATTCTAATATATTTGTACACTAAAAATATTAGATTTTATCAAGAGTGGCTTTCAGAAAGATTTTATGTACAAAATGGTGACAAGTATTTCGAAATTTTAAGTCCAAATGCCTTATGGCGAAGTGTTTTCATGATAAGATATGGTGAAAATTGCCTGCATAATTCCGTGTTCTCAACTGTGGCTTATAAACATCGTATCTTCCCTCTATATTACAATCAAACTAATATTCCTTGTCATTCAAAAATGTTTACGAAAATGAAGTCTTTTGAGGCATTGTCGAATTGTCTCGTCAACCATTTACAGAAGCATCACAATTATTAAGATCTTTCTATTTTTTTTTTTTTTTTTTTTTTTTGCTGCTATAGAAATCCTTTCCTCTTTGAGCAATATTAGTATCCTCCTAGAACTTACTCAATATTACACAAGCATACAAAATCATTACGTACACATACAATGTAAATAATATTACAGACACCTGTTGAATCTTGAGGACTTTTGTTCATTGAAATTACATGTCCTAATTGATACTTTGCTGTCTTTCCACTAGATAGGTTCTCACCCAACCTTTTTACCCATATCATTTTAAGTCTATAGAAATTTCAGTGCTCTTTTGTGGTTATATTCTAATGAACCTCTTAAGTGGGACCTGCATCCTAGGCTGTCAGAAAATTATCTCATTTTTTTAGGCAAGGCAAATTTGACCTCGTTTGTTAATGCAGACCACCTTTCTTTAAAACCAAATGTGTCTGACAAGATGAGAGTAAATTTCAACAATTTTCAAAAATTAGAATAACAGTATTATATTATTATAAAAAAAGCGTAGTAAAACCTTCATTCAAATCTAACTTTTCACCTATTGATAGAATTATTTACACTAACTTTCCAAGCATTGAGGAAAAATAAAAAATAAAGAAATAATGCAAAATATATTATCTGAACTAAACTATCTTTCAAACAATAAGTCAACGGAAATATCAGAATAAATGAAGGCTGAACAATTTTTGTCAAATTCAGAGCTATGCAGTCTGTTATGCAAAAGCCCCAAGGATTGTTCATTGACACTACTCTGCAGAATTATATTCAGAGCTCAGTTGTATTCTCAGAACTTTTCATGTCGCTTTTGAATATGCTGGACAGATTCTTAAATCTCTAGTAAGCAGTGCATGGATTTGCTAAACACCAAGAATAAACCTCAAAACACCAAGAATAAACATTTAAACACCCAGAATAAACATCTTTAACATTGTTTCTTGAGCAAAGCAGAACTCTTGAAGGGGTAAATCTGCATGTTTTTGCATGACCTCAATGTAATTACTGGCAGCACTTAAGTCCTCTTGGGTCATCTTATGCTTCAAGTTCAGCTTGACACAGACATAATCATAGCGTTCCTTTGCATATTTGATTTCCTTTACAATCCTCCACCAGGTTTCTTGTTGTCTCTCTCTACGTGTGTAATCCAGCTTACAGCCCATGCATTTTGGCTTGGTCTCATCCAGACTGATACCTAGATGGCACTGAACACATTTTATATGAAGTGCTTTCCTCAGGGTCTGGTACGTGCCCCAGTTTCCGGTGCAAGCATCACACATACAACGAAAATGATAGTCGAGCAACTTGAATTTTCGTTCATTCCTACGTTTAAAATAAAAAGGTCCTGCGTAGCTGTCTGTAATCTCACCTCCTCTTTGAATGAAAGTGATTGCACGTAAAAATACTGTATTGCCACAGAAGTAATGTCTTGCGGTTGGATTACAGGAATGATTGGCTAGAGCGACTGTTGGGAATACTGCCATAGCCACTGTTCCCACGTTGACTTGAACAGGATCAAGCGATACCTGGAATGGTTATTATAAAATGGTGAGTTTTTTTTTTTTTCATCTTTAAGTGGGTACTCGTACACAAATGATAATTTCGATACAAATAAAAACGAATAAATATACACCCATTGGTATTTACAGGTTCTCGGAGGAACTAAATTTAAATACTAGAATACACCACAGCATAGCAAACAATACTGTCTTTGCACAAATTTAATTGAAGTTAGTAACATTTTCTACCATGTCTTTAAGGACACGACAAAATCGAATAATTTTATAGTTTATGACAGGTTACAAAGAGTTGTCTTATGCTACAAGTGTACAAACTGTAAAAGAAGTATAGAAGTTACCATTTTACATTCAAGTCTTAGATTTCTTGTCATTGCCTTTACTACTTGATACATCTATCAAGATGTAAAGTAGAAAGTGCATGTGTTACTTGCCTCTTTGTTAAGCACTTCTGTGGAATTGCAAGATATATTTAAAAGTAAATGAAATAATGTTGCTCCTGCTGCCAACAGTTCTTCCTTTGCTGCTTGTCTTGGAACTCCTGCTTTGTCTACAAAATATTTTTCGCTCTCTACTAAGAGTTTCATTAATATGAATGCAGTCATACATTTTTTGAAAAGCTCTTCTGGTGGATAGCATTCCTTATTGGTCACGAGATGGTACACCGTTCTGAAGTCGTTGGAGTCATATTTCCCTTCACTGTTAAAACCACGCTGATAAGGTGGAAATGCCGACTCTCGTTGTAATATTGGCAGTATAGCCATCAACTTCTCACAGCCATAGTTCAAAACTATTTTGTAAACCAAGGTTACCAGCTTTTGGTCTTCACTGGCAATTTGTAGTGCCTCAAGACAATGAAGGGTGCTACATTCTCTGGAGTGATCCCCATTCAGACCATTGATCCAGCATTCAATGCTGCAGAAAACTGCCTGCAAGCATGCACTTTATGTTTGAGATCAAGTTTTGACATTTTGATATACTCATTGGATATTGTACAAGTGACGACAAACTGGAACAGTATTATGAATATTAGGCTAAAATAGAAGTATACAAAATATTCAACAATGGAAATATATGACAACGTTGGCAGCCTATTCATTAGGAGAATTAAAGTGGGAGGCCTAATTTGCTGTAATTTTGTTTTGTGCCTTAGTAATTAGTTTCTGCTTAAACTTAAAATTCAGAAAAACTTAGTCAATTTAAATCCTATGTATCTTTTAAGTAATACAAGATAGTTGCTACTGGGCTTTCAGATTGAGCATGTAGAGGGGCTAAAAATTAGATGGCCTAAAAATATTTGCTGGAGCCTGTAACTGTAAATAGAAATTTACATTGTGAATTGAAATACCTTTGTACAGTTAGGGCAGGGCTGGACTGCATAACACACTTTTAGACATGTGCAACATACTCTCTGATGAGAGAATAACGTTTTTTCAAAACAGGTTTCCACAGCAAGCAGTTCACCTATGGAAAATAGACATTCTTAAAACACCTGAAATATCCAAGCCTAACAAGACATTGCCAAAGTAATTAATAAATCAGCAATACATTCACCCTCTTAAAATGTGACTGGAATTTGAGGTAGGAATGCAAGGTTATTGACTGCCAGGTGAACTATTGCATATTTCCTCACATATTCGTCTGCATTGCTTAAAAACAAGACCTTCAAAGTTATACTAGTTATAAAAATTTAATTACAGTTTTGTTGGATGTCGTAACAACTATATTTTCTTCTCAAGTTTTATTAACAGGTAGATATTTAAAAAGCATTACCTCTATAACTCCAGTAAAAATAGCACTCCTTATGAGGTGAAAAGTACACTTTGTTACATACTTTGATATGATAATGTAAAAAGAATAATGCAAAGAAACATTTTAAAAAAGAACAAGTCCGAATCTAAAATTCTCTTCAGTGCAACTGAATATGTAAAAATGAACAGTTATCCGTAT
Source organism: Halocaridina rubra (assembly GCA_037179515.1). NCBI lineage: Eukaryota > Metazoa > Arthropoda > Malacostraca > Decapoda > Atyidae > Halocaridina > Halocaridina rubra. The sequence continues at coordinate 32,804 of JAXCGZ010007878.1, read as the reverse complement.
ATTATTTCTTACTTTGCTAAAGTACAATTGATATTTTACTGCAACTCTCACCAAACCTCAGCTCTCACCTGGCCGAATAGCTCTTTGAGCAATAAGATGCCTTCCTTTTGCAGGACTGTAAGCTACAGCTACTACATTGCTTAAACATGATACATTTTCGTTTGGCCTAGATAGTTTTAATAAAGCAGGGGAACCCTCAGGATCCACTGCAGCTGCTAGATCTCTATATTTTCTTTCTGGGGAGAGCAGCAACTCTGGAACAACTGGGGATTCATTGGATAACTTGCATTTCTCAAACATATCAATAATATCACGAAAATTCAAGTCCACATCCATTACTGGTGGTGTTTCACCTGGTTTAACAATACTTATAGCTGCGAGACACTTTCCTCTTCTACCTTCCAAGCTTGCCTGAATGCGTTTTGGTACGCCATACATCAGGGCAAAGTTTATATCGCTTAGACATTTTTCGTATTTTTTCTTTCTATACAAGACTGCTGATCTATTTGTATAAGCTTTTGCTAGATTTGTAAATTCACCCTCGTCATCAGCAACTGCTTCTTGAAGCTCTTCCTCCTCTGTATTGACGTTGGGTTCCTCGATGTTTCTTTTTTCCTCTGCTTCAGACACATTTCCAGGGGCGTCTTCCTTGCCTTTTGATAATGTTTCTGTTGTAGAGGCTGCCTCATACACATTCTCAGGGCAGTCTCCTTTGCCTTCTGATGACGTTCCCGTTTTGGCAACTGCCTTGTACACTTTCTCAGGGTTGTCTTCCTTGCCTTGTGGTGATGTTCCAGTTTTAGAAACTGCCCCGTATGCAGTCTCTGGCTTGTCGTCCTTGACTTCTGAAGATGTACCTGTTTTTGAAGCCTCATACTTTTCTCTCATGCTAGAAGTCATTGTTGATGGAATTGGAGGATGAGGTGCAGTTAATACTGCCAAGTTGAAATATTCCAGTGCCTTATTCAAGTCTTTGTTTTTAAAGCTCAGGTTTCCCTCCCAACGATACTTTTCTGAATCCGTTTCACTCTTTTCGGACATGAATAATGTTGGGGTAAGATACTGATGTGCTTCCCTTATATTAAGCATGCATTCAAACATTTCCATTGTAGTATTATTTCCATGGAAATCTGACAAAAGTTTGGTGTACTTTTCTTTAGGCAAGTTTCTTCGAAATTTCCACTGGATTTGATTCAGATTTGGGTGTACCAAGAGGGGATCCCCTTTAGATTGTCTGATAAGCTGGGAAAGATCATCGCAGCAGTAGATTGTTGCTAATTTAAGAAAAGCTTCTTCTGCTGTGGCTGCAGTTGCAATAGGAACTTTAACATCTTCGCTTGTAGAAGCTGCTTCCGCACCTGCAACTCTTTCTGGCTCACCCCTTGATGCCATGTTCCCAGGACTAGCTGAACCTCTCCTTGTACGCTTTGGATGTTTTCTTTGCGAACGACCCGACATTTCTAAGACCTTTTATTATTCTGTAAATACGATTGATAAAAAGTTTAAGAATTATGGTTTGCAACTGATTGCACTACATAGGATTTGGATTACAATGGGTCAGCCTATAAATTAATATTTCAAGAGCTTTCAAGAGGCGAATTGAACAAAAATTAGAATATCCCCTTTCTCCGACTATACATTTTTTTTCTTCTTTTATTAAGTGATATAACAGTATGTCGTAGCTTTTGTGTATGTGGCTTTCAAACTTTGATATGGAATAATAGTAATTAACTTGGGTATTATTAGGATTTCCTCCATCGATAGAGCACACCAGACCCCAAAATAGCCTCATTTATAAGAAATTATATCGCGTTTAATTGTCCATGTCACTCACTCCCTGATCTCGCTTTCAGTCACTATGAACTCGCTCCAACACACTCTAGTCTCCCTCCCATTCACTCCCTGGTCTCGCTCATTCACTCGCAAACTTCCTGGTCTCACTAGCAAACTCCTCTTTCTTTCTCACGCACTCGTATCATTGGTACTCGCTCTTCTCTCTCTCTCTCACGTTCCTCACTCGCACTCACTCTTCTCGCTCATTGTTAAGTGGCCCACTACCTTTCCAAGGAGGGGATCGAATTTAGATAGGTGGATATTAAAAATGAGTCTACCTTGTTATCAAGAGGGGAATGAATATAGTATAATCCAATATAATATATTGGGTATAAATTTGAGACTGAACCTGGGAGACAATAATACAGCACTAAAATGGGATCCATTCCCACTAGAAAGAGTACTCTGTTCGACCCACTACAGCATTTTCAGTTGTTTAAAAAAAATAAAAAAATCTTAAAAGATTTTTCTCGTTCAATGACAACGCCTTCACTAGGAAAACCGAAGACTATTTCATCATCACTTCGCATTCAGGCGTTCAGGCTCCCCTTCTACCTAACCACGTCGCACATATCGTCCTCTTGATAGTTTAGGCCTAACTCTGTCCGTTTATCATTAGGGGAAAACTATTCATACTTGCGTTTGTGCGTGTGTGAAAGCAAATGGGCATTCATTTCATCGCAAACCACATTGATACTAAAGTCTTATATGAATAATTGAATCAATTCGCCATTTTAATTTTACAGATAGACCTATAAATATGGTGATATACAAATATGGGATCAGTACCAGAATAGGCACCTAATGTACCTCAATCCCAGATGCAGCACCGTTGTTCAGAATTTATTGCTCGGTTAAGTTAGTTTAGCTTATCCTGCATTGACTGAATTAATATTAGTAATGCACTTTGTCTTTTTAGTTGTGTGTGGTTCGATTTGGAGCGGTAGTCACTTTTAAATAAGGCAATTAATAGAGGTCACAGTATCCGACATTCAAGTGCAGAGGACAAAGAGTAATTTTATAGAATATTTTCCACTGGTTTTTCATAAGTTTGGAGGTTTTTTTTTTTGCGTTTAATACTGTCAGACGATTTCATATAGGCAACAGATTACTAGTTGAATGTTGATGATAGGCAACAGATTACCAGCTAATTGTTGATAATAGGCAACAGATTACCAGCTAAATGTTGATAATAGACAACAGATTACCAGCTAAATGTTGATAATAGGTACTATATAATATATATATAATTCACAGTAAATATGTCAGTAAATGAGATGTTTTTTTTTTCAAAAGATGTTTCACACAACGATGATCTGTCAACCACTGGGAACTTCTTGTATTCTAATCCATTTGGGGGCCATCTAATGGAGTTTAAAAACAAAGCGATTTTCTTGTTTTGTGGGCGCCATCTACGCGATATTTGAACAACTGCAATCATAGTTTGGGTTTTTATCCAAACTCTCCTTATATATGGACGGCATTGAATTGTTGTATGTCTCACTATAATTCCCCATTTTAGGGCTAGACAGAGAAAACTTAGAACTGGGAATTAAAGCCCGGCGCTGGGCTCCAAGGTTTGTCACTTATCAAATCGAGTTCTCTAACTACTTTTCAACAACTTTTCCAGCAATTTTGCGTGAGGGATCAGTGGTTATGGTAAAGCAAAGTTATGGCGTTGAAATATATTATCAAGAGTTTTCGAGATAATGTGATTTTTCCAAATAACCGAGTGCTTAGCTTATTTGTTTTTTAAAGACATTCAGTGGTGTATTTGGTAGCACCTTGGCACAGTAATTATTTGTGATATAATCCCGGCTAGTGGCAGAATATATTTTATTTTTTCATATACGTTAATGTGTTTATTTGAATATATATATATATATATATATATATATATATATATATATATATATATATATATATATATATATATATATATATTATCAAATAAGCACATTACATATGTGAAAACATGAATCATTTTTTACCCCGACCGGGACTCGAACCTAGGACTTATGATTACTAAGTCAAGGCGCTACCACTACACCACAGAAAGTGGTGTAGTGGTAACGCCTTGACTTAGTAATCATAAGTCCTAGGTTCGAGTCCCGGTCGGGGTAAAAAATGATTCGTGTATATATATATATATATATATATATATATATATATATATATATATATATATATATATATATACATATATATAATTTATGATAATGGTATGAATAGTAATGATAATGATGATAATAATATATGATAATAATAATAATAATAATAATAATAATAATATTTTTTATTATTGTTATTATTATCATTATTCTATACTATTCTATTAGCTCTTACCAACTGAAAACAATAAGAGCGAGATTGTGGTATGTTATCTCTTCACATCTGACAAGTCATTACACTCTCCATCTCTGTTTCTCTTTACTTTATGTATTCTTCGTGCCCAGGGCCGACGAAGGCTGTTTTATTTTATTATTTTTGGCCCGTCCTGGTGTCACAATCATATATATATATATATATATATATATATATATATATATATATATATATATATATATATATATTCGGAGGGAGGGGTAGAATACTTCCTCTGTGTTCTCCTGCGTGTCATAAAAGTCGACTAAGCGGAGCGAAACGGGGGGCCTGGGAGTCCCCTCCTCTGTCTTTTTCATCCTACGAGTGGCCAAGAAATGCGGTGGGTATTCTGACAGGAGAGATCCAGCCATAGCCCTAGTAATTGAATACGTGTATCTTGCCCTGCCACCCCCTTTACAAGGGGGAGCGAGGCAAGGTATATGTATGTACTTTATGATTTTTGTTAAGATAACTTACTCCATTTGTGGTAAATTAAGATCTCGTAAAACGACTCAACCCTCTAAAAGACTGTTGTTGTAATTACTTTTCTATTTTATTATATTTTATTTTATTTTATTTTTTTACATTCTCAGGTTCTCTATATTTTTTAGGGGAATGTCTTTCTATGTTAGGACGTTTAACTTCAGTACACGCTTTGCATAATACTGTGTTCACAGGAATAGAAATTGATCATGATTAACTCCCTTCTTCGTTAGTCTCATCTGGCAAAAGTTACTTATAAGTTGCCCGAAATATAAATGAAGTACGAGACAGATTGACATTGGCTACTCATTGATAATATAAGATCATAGCAAGTAGTTTTTGTAAGAAATATAATTTAAATAATTTAAATCCCCCTTGTAAGCGGATGGCCGAGTAAAAGCACACGTTCACTAGAAACCAGCATAACTCGATTGCTCCACAAAGCTCCTTATGGATGAAAGGTTGCCACAAGTCTCAATCACAGGACGCGAAATTGTAAGAATGAAAAGTCGAATAGCTATTGGCAGAGTAATAATAATTATTATTGTTCCATTGATCCTTCAGAAAAATGCTAGGATTCTCTTTCACGAAAATAAAAATGACCCCGATTTTAGCTTCAATATATACTGTGGGTTGGCAACTCATTCTTCATCTAGTTTTGACCTTCAAGTCAAGGTCAAAGGTTAATGAGGCCAAGAGTCTCTCTCGCTTATGTGCGATACTGTACTCAAATGAAGTGTTTGTTATATGACTGAATTTGACTTTTTTTTTTTTTTTTTTTTAAATATTAATGTATGAAGCCTTTTAGCAGTTTCTATTGTACAGTCCTTTATTATTGCTCACATTTTTGTTTATATTTTTGAACTGATGATAATTATTGGGTTTTCAATTTAAACTGAATATAACATCTAGTTTGGTTCTGAATATTATGCAGACTGATTGCCATTGTTATTGCATTTTCTATTTGTGGTTTTAAGAGCCAGCTGCTGAAAGATCCAAATAGAAATATCGGATATGCCCTCTGGGGATATAAGTAGATCAGAACATGAGGGAGGGGGAAGATTCCTTTAAATATTCAATTTTATAGCTTCACCTGCTTAAGATATTTCCTCTTTATGTTCAGTTTAGTGCAATGCATATTATGAACTGGATCATGTAAGGATAAGTAACTCTAGAACCCCCACTTGAATTTGAATAACCATGTAAATTGCTGGGTTACTTTGGATTAAGTTAGGTTAGATGAGTAGACTTGCCTTGTAAATATGAATAACCTTAGAGCACCCTGGAACTACTCTTCTTTGCTAGATCCAGATATAAGGTATTTAATTCCTCTTCAGCTGATTCCTAATGAAGTTTGTTACAAATCCTATTATATGAAGCAGGGATTGGCTATTCATTATTTGTAGTCAAAACGCTTTGAATCTTATACATCTGAACAATCAACATCAAATAAAAATTTAATTGCTATGTACAGCAACATGACACTATATCCCACTGAAGCTAGCAGGTTGTTTTGCCGTTTTGTGCGTTCCTGCTAATTCCAATTATGGTGGACATAGAGAGGCTGGAGCTGGGGAGTTAAGGCTGGATGTCTTTCCTAAAGACCCTCGGAGGACTTGATCGTGGATCTGCGTGGCCGTTAATAAAATCACAGAAAAAAAGTTACAATTTTGGCTAGGAAATAGTGTCACAGATTAGGATTAGTTACTTTTTTACTTGGATTTTGGGCCTCTTGCCCCCCGAGTTGAGTGCTCTAATGAATGTGCTGTTGCAGTACCCCGGGTACTGGCCAGATTTAGGACAATAATAAATATTAAGGTAATAGCGCTTTTGCTTACCATGCTCCTCTTTAACCTCTCTTGGTGGTTGGTTTGTTACAAGAAGAGATATTAAGAGGGATGAAGTGGTGTGTCTCCTTTTTTTTTCAGATTTCTCTATCTTCCTTCGTGAATTTCAGTTATAATAATAATAATAAATATAGTAACAACAACAATAATAATATTTGTCAAACATGAAGCCATGTCATTATGAAATTAGAAGCTGATCACATCTAATCGCAATATACGTAAGCTCAGGCTTTCACCTTTACCAGGCCATCCAGTCTTCCTATGGTTGTAGTTCCCATCCACCTCTCACTCCACTACCATCTGTGTCAACTGTACGCATTCACATTTCATCAACTTTTAGAAATTATATTTCTTTAATTGAGTGGCAGATATAGCTGCTGCATATTGTTTATTGTTTTATGTCACTTTAAATCCTCATTCAAATTGGGGTGGACACAAGCAGTTGGAGCAAGAATTAAAGCCGAGTACCCTTCCTAGTGCCTTTCGGTGGGATGGAACTTGGGTCTGTTCTTCCAGAGTTTGATGCTTTTACCATTGGGTTATTGGGATCCTCAAATAGCTGCAGCATAACTGTCTATTTTAACACACCTCAAAGTTATTGAGATTTTTATTGCTAATGAAAGACACGAGGAAGGCCGAGGTAATGCTTGGTTTGTGGAGATTAAACTGAGGTATCAGTAGTCTAAATAATGTTAATCACAGAAATAACCATAGTTTAGGCGTTGCTGCACTTAAAAAGTTTTTTTTTTACATTTTATGTATCAATATTTGTCCACACTTTGGGGATGGACACAGAGATTGGAGCTGGAAAATTAAAACTGGATGCCACGCCGTGGACTTGATAGCAGGTTTATCACCTCTCGAGTTGAGTATTCTAACAACTGCAGTATGGTGGTCCCCTTTCACTTATTACTCTAATGAAATACTGTACTAGCATTCTCACCAGGTAAAACTTGATAAATAAAATAAGAATACTTGTACTTAAAAAATTTGCACCATTTACTTTCTGTTCACTGATTTCACTTTATATTAGTGACATGAATTTGTCACAAGCACACCAAGTGCTCAAAATTTGGTGGTGGCATTTTTCATATAAAAATGGCATTATGATAGGTTTCTTTTTCTCCTTTATAGTCAAAGTATGCAGCATATTCCTCAAACTCTATTATTCTATGTACCGTTTTATGTCACAGCTAGCCCCCATTTGAATGGGATTGACTCAAATATGTTAGAGAAGGATTAAGCCTGGGTGCTCTTCCTAACGTCCGTGGTGAGATCACACCTACGTTATCTACTTCCCAAGTCACACACTGCACTCCGGAGCAACTCCAGCCCTAAACTTTAATATTACTGTACTGTACTATATATATCTCATACAAGGACTATAACTTATTAGGTTGTAGTAGTATCCTTAAGAGGTTATTTTGCTTTCCAGAGGCCTTTATATACTATATTTCTGCTCTGAGCACAAGAATTTGTGCAGATATACTGATGTACTAAGGTGTGACTGAATATTTGTCATCTTTTGTGTCACATTGAGAACCTTTACCAAGTACTGACCAGAATTGAATCCTTACCCCTTTATAAATATTTTGTCCCAGAATACATAAGACATAAACCAGTGCCATAGTTTGTTATACTGTATATAGCTAGGCTTAAATTCTAATAGGCTTATCATGATCTGCAAGGAAGCATATACAGTAGTTCCTTCTCACCATCTACCTGGTAGGTCTCTGTTGACCTGTCATCTTGTGTCAGTCTCCTCCAGTAAGCCTGGTCATCATACCTTCTCTCTTGTAATGCTTGTTGTTCCAATGCTGGGCATGTGATTCTTAAGCAGATGTCATCTACTACAAGCTTGCTAGGCCTGTCATAAAATCGCCGCAGATGTTTACGTAACCCCAGGGGCACTATGAGGTAGTGACAGCCAAACTTTGCTCCCTTAGCATATACCTCACTCTTTCTCATATTATTTTAATGGGGCATGATATTCCTAATGATTAAAATCATGTGTATATTTACCTTTAAGGTATGTTCCTGTTAATAAAATACCTGAGGAACCAGTTTATCATATTACCATATATAACACCACAAGAGCTTATACAGTATGTACCAGTATATCATATCCATTTAAGGAGTCTGGAAATAACAACTGTTTTAACTTCCAAAACATGTATTGTAGGAAGTTATGCATATGTATAGAAACAACTTGATGAACCTTCTTATGAATTTAGTTTTTACACTGAACATCCAACTGGTGAGTTGCTCAGCATGAGCACCCTCTCAGTATTAATACCTCTGGCACATTAGAATTGCCATTCTATGCCACTATTAATCACTGTATGAAGTGGACACACAAAGGTTGGAACTGGGAAACTGAAGTTGGATGTCATTTCTAATGCCCCACGGTGGACTCAAACGTGGGTTTTTCACTTGCCATATTAAACACTCTAAACATTGTGCTACTGTAGTTGCTAATAATACCTCCGCCATAATGTAATGAACTTCACTCTGATATTAAGTACTGGCACAAACAGTTACAGTATTACCTAAACACTGACATTACTTATTCATATAGTATGCTTGCTGTTTTATGGTCACTATTAATCCCCATTACAGGCGTGAACATAGACAAGTTGGAGCGAGGGAATTAAGGCTGGATGCCTTTCCCAATGCCCTGCGGCTGACTCGAACACAAGACTGTCATTGCCTAAGTCGTGCTTTAACGGCTGTGTTGCCCCGGTCCCCACTTATTCAGACTGTGTAAATATGATAAATAAAACATTCTCATATATGCAGTGCTGACTTGTATTATGTAGAATAATACAAAAGTACAAAAATTTATGTCTATTTGTATGATATAAAATAATACTGAGTGTCAGTAATTGTAAATAATATATTCTAAATAATTCATACCTTAAATATAAGAAACCTTACTTACATTACAGTATATAAAATAGAAAGATACTTGTCTTAAAAGCAAATGAGAAAAATTTAATTGCATTATGTTATATAATTCTCAAGTTTTTAATTATAAAATAGTTACATAAGAACAGAATGACAAACAATTCTAAACAAAAAATAAAAAATTATTTGTATTTTGTAAAATAATACTCAGTTACAAAATTGTAAATTACTTATCCTAATATAGCATAAAAACTAGTCATTACTACCAAGTAAAGACACTAAAAACTTTAGTAAAAATCTACTACAATGTTTGAGTTGTCTTGAGATATTTGACTACAATTTCTACATCAATCTCATCACTATTGTTTGCAGTTTCATATTTCACTATTAATCCCCATTTGAGAATGGGGGTGGACACAGGTAGCAGCTGGGTATCAAGACTGGATGCCATATCTAACACCATGCGGTTGGTTCGATCATGATTATGTCACTTCTCCAAGGCCAGTGCTCATACCATAATTGGAAAAGGTTGCCTCTGAGGATCAAATTCTCTTGCAAGTAACCAAAGCACATTATGCACAATCTAAACTTTGAATCTGGCATTAGACTTTAGGTTATTGGCAGTATATATGTTAACTGTCATAGAAAGGAAACTACTGTAGTGCATTGTTAGAGCACTCGACTCGGGAATTGAGACCTGTGATCGAGTATATTATGGGGCATTAAGAAAGGCATCCAGCCTTAATTTCCCAGCACCAATCAACGTACATCCACCTCCATATTTGAGATAAACAGCGACATATTAAATTGCACACAACAATATATTCACAGAAGTACAAAAGCTCCCCTACTTACGAACAACTAAGTTACGAACATTCACAGATATGAACAAAAACCTACCCATGTATAAAAATATGTATTACTGTACTGTATTATTGCACTATTATTTATGTATCAAAATTCATTAATACTGTAAACTATGTTTTTGTAGTAGTTAAATGTCAGTTAGACAAAGTACTGTACAGCACTGCATTATATATGTACTGTAAAGTACTTTGTTTTTTTTTATCTAAACACAATTTATAAACAATTATACTTTCGCACAGCCTTCTGGAACCTAACTCGTTCGTAAGTTAGGGAATGTCTGTACTAAAATAACACACTTATGCAGTAACAAGACACCTATGCATTTGTGTTTATTTTCTAGTTACCAATTCTAATATGTTATAAGAAGTAACATCTTAATTAAGACACTGTTGACTTGGGACACTAGTTACCAGTAGCTTTATTACAACCCATCCCTTAACATAGATACTCATTAATAAAGGATTTGACTCTAATATGAATGTTTATCTACAAGTCCAATATTTTTAATTAGGAATACCGAGATCAGAGAAGTCATTAAATTTTTAAACCTGTATAGTCAATGTACAACATAATGATTGGATAGTATTGCAATGAGATAGAGACAGAATTAGTAATATCCTACTGTAATAAACTGAAAGATATTTGAAATAATAACTTTAACTTTTCTCACTGCATGTAGTAAGTATAATTAGTGTGTGGTGGAGGGCGAGGCCTGACTGTAATAACTGGGCCATGCCCCAAGGATGAGGGAAAATGTCTTACTCTAAAAGAGGCTAGAGCAAATCAATATAACAATTCAAACACTAACCATACCACAGATTAAGTCCTCAAAATGATATCCAGTCTACAGTAATTTGATTTTTTCTGATCAATGATATAGGGAAATAATGTGAACGATGGATTATCCTTGACACTCTTTGCCTTCTCAGTTCTGTATATCATTGCTATTTTTCTTTGATAGTGCAGGCCTTTAGAGATATATTATACTGTATTTAGTTTTCTATTTGGCCGGGCTATTTAACTTAGTAAGGATGGACTACACCTGATACTGAATTTAATCATTGGAAAAAAAAAAAAAGACAAACGGAAAAAAAAGACCAGGAAAAAAACTAAAAAAAAACCTGATTCAGTACCTTGATGAACTTACTGATGACAACCCAAGAGTTTCAGTCAAGGACACCTTTAGTAGATATATACTGTATATCAAAAAGGCTATGGAATTGAGTACACATGCATGGGGAACATATTTCAAGAAACAATGAAGGAACTCTTCTTGCAAAGACAGTTGACTTCAGAAGCTTCAAAGAAATTATCAACATAAAACATAGATTTCAGCCACTGAAAATTGGCTGCATTTATGGAAAGTTATCACGAAAATATAGAAGAGCTTTCGCAGTTCCATAACTGGGAGCTTGCAATTGTGGCTAAGAAATAATAAGTTGGTTTCAAGGATGGTTATCAAGAAAATATAGAAGAGATTTTGCAGTTTTATATGAGAGCTTGCAACTGAGGCCAGTTGATGTAGGTTGATTTCAAGTAAAGTGCTCTAGAAAATACAGACTAGAAGAGCTTTTGCAATCCCATAAATGGGAACTTAAAACTGAGGAATTCATTTAGGTGGATGTCAATTGATTGCTAATAATTGTAAAGGATGAAAAACAGCAAAAGGAAACCTCGAATTCAAACCTTAATACAGATACTACATTGGATTAAGAAAGTAATATCTCTAGTAATTGTAACAGAGATGCATTCCAAGTTTAATCTTGTAACACAACATTCAAGTCTCCAGATGACTTTCAGAGCCTTCAACTAATAACGTTAGCATTGTTTTATCAGTCCCACTTAGACTCCATGCGCGCCCCGTCACGGTCTGAGGTTAGCAAGGGCATGCACTCAGGGTAAGGATTACATCTGCCAAAACAAGTTCTTTGCAAGAAGGCAACCGTCCTAGCCCTTGGTAGAAAAGGGAGTGAGTGACGTAAAACCAGAACAAACAACACTATGTTGGAGCTGGGGGATTAAGGCTGGATGCTCTTCCTAACGCCCCATGATTGGGTCAAACTTGCATTAGTCGTGTCCTGATTCACACGCTCTACCACAGAGCTACCGCAGCCCCTCTTCAACATTAGCAGTGTAAAAAGTTTACCCTTCAACTCCTTATGTATTATCATTGATGTACCTCTGCTCTATTCAAAGCCCCAAAGGTATGACCAGGTATTCTGCACCTCTTCTCCACCCATTGCACACTTTTATTTTTAGAACTCTGCAGTGAGCTTAATAATAATTACTTAAACTTTTTATTTTCCTTACACTAGATTATTACACTAAATATTGTCTTTTGCTCATTCTCATTAATTTGTTATGATTAAATATTGCAACTTCCTTGCAAGGGGGTGGCCGAGTCAAAGCAAACACAATCACCAGAAACCAGACATACTTTGATCACTTCTAATAGCTCCTTGGCGATAAAAAGTTGCCACAATCCTCCCACTACCCTGCTTGGGACATCCACTGGGTAAATGGGCAAGAATCTTGTGGAGTATTACACTTCCTAAACAGTTTCCCTTATAACTGCTTGGATTAAGATGCCAATTCCTAAAACAAATTAGAGACTTTAACAAGTACACACTTGTATGTGACTTAAGTATATTCAGAGATCAGAGTATAAATTAATGATAAAATAATAAAATAAAAAATAAATTTGTCTCTTGAGTATTTCCACACAGTATAATACTGTAAAATTCTACAATACCTTAAATTGTACATGAATACATATGTATCATGATTTTAAAAGTAAAATCCCTGAGCAGTTATGTGATTAATTAGCAATAATCCCTGAGGACACTATATACTGTATTTGTATACAACCGTATACAGTGTAGTGATGAGTCAAATGGTGGAAAAAACAATAATCATACTCCACTTAATCACTTGGACTTTGAATGACCTCAAATTCATCACTGGAATCACAAGATGATACATATACGTAACTCTTTTCAGAGTCTCCAGTTTCTTCTGAAGACTCGGCAGCGGAGTTGTCCTCACTGATAAAGGCGTACTCCGTGAGGCTCACGGAGGAGGAGTCATCAATACTGGCTTCTCCTGAAGGTATCACAAAGTAGTCATCATCTGTATCACTTTCATTTCCTGGAGTACGATCGGAATCTACTTTTTCGCAGAAGTCATCCGTATTCTTGAAGACGTATTCGTATTCAACATTCTGCAAATGCATTTTCTTCTGCACTCTCTTGTTCATATTCATCCTCCTGCAATTCTCCAAATGCATATTCATATTCAACATGCTCAGATTCTTTTGGAAATACCAGAGGTGGGGCATTTTCATTGATAGGAATTAACTTAGGAGGCGTCAGAGTTTCATGAGCCTCCTCAAGATTCCAGAGACATGCAAATTGTTCTTCATAACTGGTCGAGGTGCGGAAAACATGCATCACCGCTTCCTTCTTGGCCGGATTACTATCAAGACGTTTCTTGAAGTTCTCAAACATTATAGCAAATGGGTATGCCATGGTTTTTATGCTGAGCTTCTAAACTGAAAATGAAAACAATTAAGCTATCACACTGACTGCATAATAACATAATAATAAAGCTTGATTTGCCAAATTTCTATGCTGAACTTCTGAAAATGGAAACAATTCAGTCATCATAATGACCACATAATACGATATACAAGAAGAGCCCTAAAGAAAGGTAATTGTCGACTTCCAACCTCTATTGGTTTTGACTGACCGGTCGTAGGTGGAAGTGGTCATATGTCAGTCCAATATAAAAAATACATTCTATGCAAAAATTACATAGTATACTATACCGTACAATAAAAGGACATCATCTTTAAGTTGTATAGCTCGGTTTTTTACCCTTTTAAGACCATTTTCTTAGTTTATTTGTCATAACCCTTTATCACCATTTTCTTAGTTCATAATTGTTATGATACAAAATATAGAAAACATCTTATTGGATAGTGGTGCATGGCTGAAAAAACTACTTCGAATGCTTTCAAAGGAAAGATAAATGAGCTGCAAAATTAATTACGAAAATGGTTGAATATTTACATTGTTAAGAGAGATGATAAAGACTTTTAACAATATTCTCAGTACATGTACGAACTAAAAAAATTGAGATTAAAAAATTAGACAATCCTCAGCATAAATGTGAAAAAATATAATCTACTGCTATCCTGAGTGCTACCGCTAATAACAACATAGATAAATCACCTGATATATGCTGAGCTTTGTCTGTATTGTTTGTTTCTTTTTCACCTCATAAACTTCAAGTAACTTTTTATTAACTATCTTCAACTTTTCTTTTCGTCTTCATTATGTTCTTCATATTACTTTTTAACCTTAGAACAGCCAAGATGCCAACGGATATGAATATACTGTTACTGCTACAAAGAGAAGACTGGCCTGGAGATGAAAAAAAAAAACGTTGTGGCAGACATACAGTACATATTTGCCTTCGTAAAGTCAAACAGCCGAATGCTTTTTAGGTTATAAGTCAACAACTATATATAGACATTAAAACCTGCATATTAAAGACAAGAATGAAAATCCATTAGTAAATTGTAGAATTCAGGTAACTGTTAATTTATTATATTAAATATCATATTATGCAAAACCAATTATTCCCATGAACACCACATACACGAGGCATAGCTAACTTTATCACCATGGAAAGAAAACATCTAATGTGAAGGCATTCTTCACTTATAGGAGATATGTAGTTCATAAAGTAAAATCACCTAATTAAACAAACATCTGACCGTTAAAACCCTGAATGCACATATGCAGAAATGTCTAAAACAGAATGTCCATTAAAATGAAATTGTGTCAACCACTAGTCGCTCTACTCTCTAGCAGTCTAGCTACAACTTCTGATGTGTAGAAGTATAAGACGTATAGAGGCTGAAGTACCATGTTCAAAGGTAGACAGAAGGAAGTGCAGAAATAGCAATGACCATTAAACAAATTTAATAAATCATTAAAAATCAAATTTAGTACCACTTACTAAAAAAGATATTACAATATAATCTGGTTATCATTAAATTCAGGTATTATTTAGCACCAGTTGCATCTAGTTCTTAGAGTACTGTTCAGGGACCATGCTAAAATCTATGTTAGAGTAAATTGTAAGATGCCAATAGCTTCAGGATTCTCCAAGCCCAGGTTTTGAATAAAAAATAAAAATACAAAAAAGTTTGAAATTTCCCAGAGACATTTCTGAGGGAAGGCAAGCAAGAATTTATCTAGTACAGTTATGTGTCACCCAATGTCAAATTTTTTCCAATAAGTCTGCAACCAATGTTCCCTCTACGCTGCGCAAGTGCACAGCTCCACAGTCACATAAGACTGTTTTTGGTACCGTACATTGCCGTAACTTCTCATTGATGTTAGACCTATGATCATTCATCACCTATACAAGAAGCCCTTCCATAGTTAAGCTTGCCTTTAAAAGTAGGCATAAATGTTTTTTGATTGTCTAGTCTGAATTTCGACCCATAAGAGTATTATCCTGAACAAGAAAAACTTGAATTATTCAATTCATGTTAGTTATATTTAATAGTTTTCTACTGGTAGTACTGGTTAAGAGAAATTCTTTAAGTCTCAGCAAAATGAATGTTGAAATAGTGTGGACTAGTGCTTGTAGCTTACACTATTATAAGTTTTAATAAAATACTCAAAGGGTGCTGGATAAATGAGATGCGTTGATGCTTTCCAGTAGCTCATTCACACTGCCAGTCATATAATCATACATAACCATCTATTAGACATGTTCATGAATATAATGAAATTTTTATTATTATTTTCATGCTTATTAAAAAATTTCAGTAGAACACTGGTTTTAATATTGTAGCATGTGAGGCTTCTATTTCTTGTGCATTGTTCTGATCTGCTTGCATCTGCAAATACATTGGCATGTTTTTCAGTGTACCTTTCATATATAAATTAATATTCAAATCTCCATTTGCCATTCCCCAAGTCAAGTGCTCTAACCACTGTGTTACCGTGGTCCCTAGTGTATAGTGTACATTACATTGCGTAAATATTGGTGTGTTTTCTATTGCCTTTTAAGGTTTCACATTCAAGTTAAAACTATAAAATATTAAATGGTAAAAAAAAAGTCCAAGTATGTGTATAATCATTAACTGAGTGTGTATTATATTACCTGTAAATGTTTTACATATAAAAAAAATTCTGAGTGAAAATAGAAATAAAAATCAGTGCATAGAGTGCAGTTTTATTACATAATGATTAGTGTGCTCTCTATTACCAGAAAAGGTTCGATATAATAGTCTAAAATTTAAAGAAAGTATTTATAAGGTTACAATTACTCCATTTTATAAAAATTTATTTCACATACCCTGAAAAAAAAGCTCCAGATCCAAAAAGCCCTCAACCATAGTTGGAACACTACAGTTCATCTGATCAATGGTGCAGACTACATAGACTACTATTTAAGTATTACAGATCTGCATTATAATTTTTATTTACTGTAAATGTATTATTTTGTGGAACAGGCAGTCAGGAGGTATACACAATAAACCATGTAGCTTGCTGGCGTAAGATTTGTTTTGCAGTCGTTTACGTGCTTGCACTAAGAATCAATTAGCATGAAAACATACCGAGATTGCTGTTACATGCATATATCTAATGCAATAGATGGCAAGGATGATGATTTATTGTGGAATACTGACAGTAAAGCTGAAGTAGACTCACCAGATTGAGATAGAGACCCATATGACTACAGTATGAATAGTGAGACTCAGGATGTGCTTGAGAAATTCTTTCTCTCAGATGATAAAAAGCTTGTGATTTTGAAGGATTATTTTATGTGTGAAACTGGGATGAGCTATATAATTGGCCTCATTGCGCCCGGGAACCAAGAAGAACCAGTAGAAATTTAAAGTCAGGGCAGGAATTATATAATGATAAACAAATAGAAAAGGACAGACTGAAAGAATGGTCAGAAAAATGAAGACCTAACAATATGGCAGGATTAGGCCCTGAGATGATGATAGATCAGTTTTTTGAAGAAAAAATGGTCATAAGAGTTAGAGAAGACAAGGAGGAATTGAACTCCAGAGTCTGGAATAGGAAGGAAAGAAGTAGTCACTGAGCCAACCTATCAGTGAGCTACAAATCTCCACAGTGCCTGTGAGACGAGCCACTTGGAGTATGTTACACAGCCTCACCATTGGGGGAGGGATGTAACTCACCAACTCGTCAGAGCAGTGATGGAAGCAATACTGATAGCAAAGAGAAAGATATGATATCTTACTGCAGAGAGATAAAGAATCGAGACTAGACGTAAGAGAAGGGTCATTAACGAGTCTGCTGGACTTAAATCCAACCCTATCCAGGATATAAGTACTCAATTAAGAAAAGCACCCCAGAAGTGAGAGCATTATTCCATGCAGACAGGGATAAAGGCTTTTACAGATTTTTAGTAGTTGAGAAGAAGAAAATCAATTACGAAAGCAAAACAGAACTCCCAGTTTCTTAGCTGCAGTTTTAGAAATGTGAATTATGTGATTCTTCCACGACAAATTAGAGGCTACTTGAATCTCTATTATGTGTACAGAGTTAGGAGGCTAAATTATATTGTTTTAAAAACATTACAGTTATCAGGAAGAGAGAAAGATAGGGAAATTGCCAGAGACTGTCTTGTAAACATTAAATTATTCAAAATTATGGATGCCCAACTCAGCTACTCTATGTAAATCGGAGTTGATCGCTGAAGAAAATGTGATACATGACTAATTTCGAGTAGCAAATGAAGGTCGTAATGAAAAGGCAGAGGAACTAAAATGGGTAGAATCGTTGGCAAAAGCGTAGAGACAAGAGGAGGAAGGGGACTGGTGAAGATCAATGATAAAGAGAAGGAACAGAGTAGGTGAAAGAATAGAACCCAATGGAACACTACGGGTAACTGAAAATGAGCTAGATATTGCACAGTCAACAACCACAGATATAAAACGGTTCAAAACAAAACTGGAAATCAGAGAAAGAGAGAAGGGGTAAAGTCATAAGCAGGAAGATTGGTTAACAAAGCCTTGTGTCACAGAGTAAAAAACAATGGAGATATCAAGAGCGACAACAAAGGATTCTCTACAGTTCTTAAGAGATGACCGTACAGGAGTGAGACAGGATTACACTGGAAGACATGCCAATGTATGGGATACTTTTTTTAATTTACAAAGCTTTTACTGGCTTAACACTACATTAATAATAGATTCAGTTCAAAATATAAAGAGAACTCTCTACAACAGCCTATTTCAAGACTGAAAACCCAAGCAACCTTCGCTGACTTATTAATACAAAATATTGTGTGGGATTTTGAGGTTAACTTTTTTGTATTTATACTATAAGAACTACAAAATTTGTTAAAGGGTGGTATTTTGAGTAAAATTTTAATGTCACTGATTTTGTAACTGTCCTACAGGATGACCCCCTTTTTCTGGAGGGGGAATGATTTGTATGTTGTATTATCTGCAGAAATGTACTGTAGCAATTTTCTTGTGTAATGGTCATTGTTGACTTTCCTTGTTGAATTTATTAAAGTAAACTTTCTTAATTGTATATTAGGAATCATGTACTAATAATTCAGCTCATATCTAACCAGCACCTTACTGTCTTCATATTCACACACGTAAGGATATGTCCATCACAACAAATAAACCATATTGCTCAGGACTTAAAGAACACCTAGCTACACTACCATACTCTGCTACAAGATATACCATAACGAGATGTTTTCTCGAGTTGCCTCATACCAATTTAATGATATCCATTGTGTTCAGGGGATTATACAGACACTCCCCAACTTACAAACGAGTTAGGTTCCAGAAGTCCATTCGTAAGTTGTGGTTGGGTAAAAAAAAAAAAAAAAGTACTGTACAATATGCAGTACTTATACTGAAGACACTTAACTACTACATAATACAAAAAGTATACAGTATTAATGAATTTTAATACAGTAATAATATTGTAATAATACAGTACAGTAATACATTCATTTATACATGGATAGATAATCGGTAGGTTTCTGTTTGTAAGTAGGAGAGCTTCTGCATACACAAAACAATCAAATATCTGGAAACATAAGCCTGGAGGTGCCTGAGGAATAGCTTCACTTTATGATGAGGTTTGGTGTCTGATGAATAGCTTTCACGTTATGATGAGGTTTAGAGTTAATTCATATACAACTACTGCTGTCAAATATCGTATACAACACGAATGGTCAACCTTTATGATCAGGGTTACATAAGATATTTTTCATCATAATTCGTGCCAAATGCTCATCTCAAAAAAGTCACATTTACCTACTTAAAATTTTTAGATACAGCAGTTAATTACTGGTAATATTGAAATAAAAGTATAAAATATAAATAAATGTGGTCTGCGGGTAAGATTTATTTTATTTTATATATTTTTATTGACATATTATCGGTATACAACTGCTCTACATAAAAATTTAAAATAAGTAAATTTTATATTTTTTAAGTGATTATTTGGCCCAAATAAAGATGAAAAATATTTTCTGTGGCCAGGATAATCAAGACTGCTCATATGTGCTATACTTGGTCACCATATTATAAAGGTGTAATTCTCACACCAAATAATTAATCTCCAATATCATCAGTAAAATTATATAATATTTATTGTAGCAGCTTTGGATGTTCTAACACAATGTCCTATTAGATGAGTTTAGTTTGTTACTTTTTATCCAAATGCTCTTTCCTAAAATACTTCATTTGTATACTTTTCTATATCTTTGCCATCCGCACTCGCTTGAATTGCAAAACTTTCTGTTGGTATGGCTTTGAAGATCAATGTCATTTGTGCATACTTATCTTACATGAAGACTTGATATATATGCAGTGATCTATGACTGGTGTTTTAATGAAGTGAAATTGAAATGAATAATTATCAAACATAAGTTCGTGTTCTTGATTATGACAGAGTTAAGGATCACACTCTGCTGAGTAAGGACACTGTGTATCTATATAGAACAGAGTTGCATTTGATTTTTTATAGCCAGCTAATAAAATCAGTAACTTCTTCATCTACAGCATTTCCCATGTTTATATGAAACAAACAAACTTTATTTCCATTTCATTATACAATGGGTATTCGTCAGCCGGGGCAAGCCCCAACCCCCCACTGTGGTGTCCAACCACAGCAGTTCCTGCCAGTAAACAGCTTAAACTCTCGGTCTTGGACGGGAACCGATCTTTCGACCTCGTGAATGCGAAGCCAGCGCGTTACCACTGTACTAGCCAGGAGTCGCTGACTCCTCCTAACCTCTTGTAAACTAGTACTTATTTTTGTTATTTTGAGAAACAATAAATTAGTTTTACATCACAGGTCTCTGTGGAACATGCTGTGCTTTAGCCTGGATATAATTTGTCTCAAAACTAAATATTCAACAATAAAACCATACAAAAGTATACTATTATAACTATTGGTATTGTAGTAATTTGAGTTCAAGCTGACATAATTTACAATATAGTTTATTGTTAAAATTTTATATAATCAACAATATTGTGATATAGTAGTCACCGTGGTTCAACCGGTAGCGTCCGCGACTCTGAGGCGTCAGGTCGAGGGTTTGCGCCCCGTCACGGTCTGAGGTTAGCAAGGGCATGCACTCAGGGTAACGATTACGTCTGCCAAAACAAGTCCTTCGCAAGAAGGCAACCGTCCTAGCCCTTAGTAGAAAAGGGAGTCCGTGACGTAAAACCGGAACCATAATCAACAATATTGTGAAATTCATTAGGGTTTCCAAACTCTCTTGGGTACCTCAGTCTGTCAGTATATCTGGGTGCTTGTTCTGTAAAATTTTACAATTGCGTCCATCACAATTATGAGGAGAACATTATTTTTTCCTTTGGTTTTTAATGAATATGACCTTGAAAACCGTCGGAAAATACTGTATATTCTAACCTAATCTACCTTATAAAGTTATTTACATTTTTCCTATGGTTTTAGAATGAATGTGACCTTGAAAATTCGTAAATTATTACTTTTGGGTTAGGTGAACATATATTTTTCGACGGTTTTCTGGGTCATATCTATTCAAACTGTATAAAAAACGAGAGGAAAATTATGATTTTCACCTCAAAAGTTAAAAAGGGCGTAATTGTAAAACTGTAATTATTAATCAAAATTGCCCACCATTAGTTTGTCCAAAATTGGCTGTTGTGACCGATAACTATCGTGGCATGGTCAGGGAAATACTCGTAATTGTTAGAGATTAAATTAGACTGGTACTCCATTAGAGGTCACCATGACTGGGTCATTCTCCACAACGCGCGCGACCTAACAAAGGTCAGAAGACCCTAATACATCACAAAGAAGTTTTATAATTTAGGTAACCATAACTGATCATTTACACAGCTTAATTCTATACGTCATGATTATATAATGGACTAACAACATCGTTGAGTGATTCTTTCTATAATTACCTAGTTAGAGTCGCTTGCTAATCGATGATTTTCCCGTATGAGAAAGTGTAACGCTAGTGGCGACCTAAGAGGCAAAAGTTGAAGAGGTCTCTTGTTTGGTGCGCGTTGTGACGTAGTAATGGGCAGTGGGAGAACCTTTGCATCGGTCCTTTAATTTTTTGATTCCTGTTTATTTTACTTCTAGTAAGATTAATGTTTATCTTTTTAGTTTTATTTAATAATTCGGTTTTTAATAAAATATGTGTTGTTTTCCAATTCTATCTTACTGTACACAATATTAGAATAAAGCAAAATTTAAAACAACAATGAAAAAATAATTTCATTTATCAAGTAGTTTCTTAATTAGGAGTGACCTAACCTGACTAACTAACCAAACCTAACCTAAAATTATAAAGAATAAAATGCTATTTTTCCAGCTAGGGGTATGACAGTAAACATTTACTACCATTTTTTGCTTCAGGTATAGATATCGTAGCTGTGTTTTCTGTAGATTTCTTTGCTTTCTATAGAATGTAACGAGAGTATATATATATATATATATATATATATATATATATATATATATATATATATATATATATATATATATATATATATATATATATATATATATATTAATTTTTTTATGTTACTTGCTCACGATGGAATCTCTCTCTTACATGTTTTCTTTTTTATGTTTTTTTCAGTCTTGTAAATTCATTATCTACAAATATTTTTTTCAGGTCTTGTAGCGTATAATTATACTGAGTAAATGAATTACAAGTTGCAACTATTTACTTGTGAATCCTGGAGACTTCGACCAACTAGGACTAAAGCTATCAGTGAAGGTATGTTACAAAGTTACTCCCTAAGGTACTCAAGGATTACTGTAATCATATTTATGAGGCAAGATACCTTATACCTAAATTAACGTAACGTAACGTAACCTACCGATTTACGGGGTTATTGAACTTTATATGGGGTTCTGGGGGTCACTCATCTTTACAAGATGCACATTTATCATTACATCAGGTGATTATCAGCTTATGAACAGCTTAATCGGTTGAAAATATGGCTGTTAGCCCAGACAGAAGAAAATAGGAAGTTGGTATACATGTCTGTTTTTTAATAATGTCCATTTTTATGCCCCCTTTTTTTTTCAAAGGACAAGAAATTCCTCGGATTATGATAGCATTGAATTCTGAATAGGTGCTGGAGACAGTTAGTCATAATTTGATGTCAATGGAGAATAGTATTGAAGGCTTGTAATAGTCGTTTCCCATAGACTTGGGATATTGTATGGGCTCAGCACTGGGGAATTGCAGAAATTCAAAGACAGGTTGTTTTCATCGTGATGCAAGTGGGGCATATATATATATATATATATATATATATATATATATATATATATATATATATATATATATATATATATATATATATATATGTATATATATATATATATATATATATATATATATATATATAATATTATTATTATTATTTTTTTTTTTTTTTAAGAAATTGATCAGGCAAGAATGCAGTAACATAACATAGATATAATAGAAACAGAAAGACAAACATCTTAACAGTAGTGATTGAATGGGTGCAGATAAGAAATCTTAAAAAGAAAGTTTTTTTGAAATCACGTAGATTTTCATTAATTTCTCACAGGTCTCTAATTCTGTAGTTTAAGCTTAGAATGTGTGTTTCTTTTCTTTTTTAGTTTCTGGTGTCAAAAATCTTCCTTATTATCTAAAAGCGACATTATACCTCAAAGCAGTGTTGATGAACATCATATAAGAGGGTTTATGCTTTTACTTCTCAAATATGTTCATATGTTTTTAGTATATATATATATGTATATATTATATATATATATATATATATATATATATATATATATATATATATATATATATATATATATTATATATATATATATATATATATATATATATATATATATATATATATATATATATATATATATATATATATATATATACTAGAGGACTTTTTCAGTAAATGTTTATTAATTTTTCATTGTTTCTATATATATATATATATATATATATATATATATATATATATATATATATATATATATATATATATATATATAATATATATATATATATATGATGGTGTTAGTGGTGGTGTCTTGTGGTGGCTGATGATGGGGGTGGTGGTGGTTATACATAATATATAATTTCATGACTGCCCATCACCATCCTCGAAACCTTAATCACATCTAAAGAGAGAAAATGAAGTATGGAGACAAATAAACATAAAAAATACAAGCCTTAAAGTACTACTAAAACTTTAGAAGAATATCTTTAGGGAAAGCTGAATATTTTGAACCATTAATGTTATATTCCATATGAATGTAATATAGGTGATATATTAGAAGCTAACCATTCTGTCGTAATAGATTGGTCCATGGCAGCAGCCACCTCTGCGATGCCACATCTGAAGGTCATTTGGACTAAAATAGGACTGACCAGGACACATTGATGTTAAGTTTTCCTTCAGTTACGGTTCATTTCTTGACAGTATTCTTGCGTTTCGTTACTACTATCTATACCATCACATCTGACAAGTCACAACAAGTGTAAAATTATTTTGAGAGACATCAATATATGGCATCACTTCCTTAACAATTTCAACCACATATTTCATGCATGGCCTGAGGAGAGGGTAAGGGTGGTACACCGGTTTGGAGAAATGCTATGAGGAAGTTAAAAAATGAGTAAGCAATTTAGCTGATAAAATGCTAAATAGAGGAAAAGATATGAGGGGAAATTTAGAGAAGAAACACTTGGCTAATGAGACATAATACTTCAAAATATAATGTGAATGAGCAAAAGTACAGTATTCAATGGCGAGAAAGGAACTGTAGGAATATGTGAACTTAGGTGATGTTGGATTAAACGTCCTCGCACTGGGAATTTGTTCAAAGAAATGCATATGAATGGTATAGTAAAGAATGCTTTCTTAGCA
The DNA here is from genome assembly GCA_037179515.1 of Halocaridina rubra. Classification (NCBI taxonomy): domain Eukaryota; kingdom Metazoa; phylum Arthropoda; class Malacostraca; order Decapoda; family Atyidae; genus Halocaridina; species Halocaridina rubra. The sequence goes on along the minus strand of JAXCGZ010007878.1, from coordinate 8,036 downwards.
GAATTCAAGTGTAGCAGGTTGGACCATGGCAACAACCGCCCGTTGCTATACTACAGCCGAAGGGTCTTGTGGACTTAAATAAGACGATCCAGGACAGTTCGATGTAAAGTTTTCCGTCAGTTAAGGTTCTCTTTCTATGCCTACATCAACACCGAATATTCTTGGATATTCGATACACATGTTTTATTATCCCTTCATATCTGACATGTCACAATACTCCTCACCTCTGTTTCTCTCTATGTTTTATTCGTGCCCAGGCCTGACGAGGGTAGATTTATTTATTTTCCCGGCCCGTCCTGGTGTCACAATCCTAAGGAAAAAAAATGAAAAATACATAATGGGTGCCTTCAGGCCTATGAACAAAGAAAAGTACAGAAATATTTACTTCCTGAATCTGCACTTGAAAAATGCGTATAACAAAATATAGAAAGTTCAAAGACATCTACGAAGCTGGTAACATGGATACAAAATCTCGGCTACATGAGGAAAGTCTAAAAAAAAAAAACCTAAATCTATCACAACTTACAGTAAGAAAA
>JAXCGZ010007878.1:0-5000 GCA_037179515.1 Halocaridina rubra | reverse complement strand
TATTTATCTGTTTAATGTATGTATTAATAAATAGATTGGTCTTTTGAACTTAAAAAAAAGACTGGTCAGGACAGTTCGATGTTGTCTTCCTTCAGTTACAGTTCTTTTCCCATGCATACGGATACACCAAATATTCTCTCATTTTCGTTACACATCTCTTATTATCCCTTCAAATATGACAAGTCACAACACTCCCCATCTTCGTTTCGCTTTGCTTTATGTTTTCTTCGTACCCATGCCCGATGACGGCAAATTTAATTGCCCATCCTGATGTCATAATCATGAAAAGGAAATATTTATTAAACCTCCATATCTCGATGTCCTCTGTACTTCGACTATTTTGTCTGTCTGTCGTTTTCCTTAGTATAGCATTACCTCATCTCTACCTTGTCCTTAATCTTTTTCTTTTCCTTCGTCTTGGTGTTCTCTCGTGCCCGGGCCATTATTGATGAGGGCAATTTTTGCCTGTCCTGATGTCACACTCATTAAATAAAATCTGTTTACTTCATAAACTTGAGCATTTATTATTTATTTATTTTCTTTATTTGTGTATTTTTATGTTTATTCATTTATTTAGTTATTTATTTAAATTTTTGGTTATATTTATGCTTATTTCATTATTTTCTTATTATGATACATCGTTTTCAGGGGAAATAATATGTGCACCCTTCTATGTATCACGTTTAGTCCCCATACCAATTGGGGTGGACTCAGACGTGTCAGAGCTGTGTGTGTGTGTGTGTGTGTGTGTGTGTGTGATTACCTAATTGTGTTTACGGGAAAGAGCCCAAAGCTCGTATCTTCCCGTCTCCTCATCGCTTCCATTTTATACTTAGTGATACTTATCATACCTGTCCTTAAAACTATGGATTGAGATACCATTAACTACCTCCTCGCTTAGCCAATTCCAATTATCAACTACTCTTACACTGAAAAAGTATTTTCTTACATCCTGCAAAGAAGTTTTCTTACGAAGCTTCAAACTATGACCTCTAGTTCTAGAGCCAGCCATATCAAAATATCGATCCCTATCCACTCTATCATAACCATGAAGGAATTTAAAGACTGTCACCATATCCCCCCTCACTCTTCTAGCTTCGAGTGATGGTAAGTCTAATTCCCCCAGCCTCTCATCATAACTGAGATTGCGTATTTCTGGCACCAGTTTCGTATGTATGTGTATGTGTATATGTGATCTTGTGGAGGGGTAATTATTGTCCTCGAAGCTCGAGCATACGCGGATATTTAACGTATATTCTTTGATCTGCCGAAGTGGCATAAATATAATATAGTTGCTCAGGCTAATTACAGATAGACAGACACAGACACTGTGAGACTTGGGTGGCAGAAAATAGTCACAGTTTTTCTTAGGTTGAATACATACAGACAGACAGGGCACCAATCAAATGAGGCACACTGAATGCAAATAATAATGCTCAGCTTAAAATGGGAATAAAATTAAACTGGTTTTCGGAAATAATGTTTTAAATAGGTCATAACGAAAATCAGGAGTTAGCTGTTGTCATATCAAGAATAGCGTTGCCATTCTCCATACAACCCTATCCCCCATGTCCTCCTCCGTCATACTACACACCCTTATGTCCCCCCTCACCACGTCCATCAAACACCTCTTAGGCCTACCTCCCGCCTCCTGACTGGCAGCTCCATCATCAGCAGCCTTCTCGCAACATACTTCTCCTCCTCACCACATGACCAAACCTTATCTGTCTCGCCTCTCTCTTTACGTTATGCTTAACGTAAAGTGAGAAGATGGAGTTGGTATATGGAGGTTACGATCCCAAAGGCCATAATAAACTGTAGTACTTGATTATAGACATAAAAAAAAACTCGCCATCCTTCACTCATAGTACAATAGAGCTTAGTGAATGCAAATAAAGATACTGAGAGATATAAGAAATTAGTTATATAAAGGTAATGACCCCAAAAGCCGTAAGTTGATTGTTGACATGTCAGAAACAGTGGCACCAGGCACTTGAGGTATACTATGGCATAACGAGAGTAAGATTAAACATACTAAACTTACTTAAGACGAAGAAGAAATCGTTTCTCGGGAGATATTGAACCCAAAAACCGTAATGAAAACAGAAATGAATTGTTGGCACCTCAAACACAGCGGCACTCTGTATATATAGCTTACTGAAATCAAATAAATATGCCCAGGTGAAATAAATGGAAGTAGAAGTTGGTTTTCTGGAGGTAACTCTTTAAAAAAAATAAAAACAATAAAAATAAATAAATAAATGAATAAATAAAAACAAAACAAAACAGGAGTTGGATTAACAGAAATGCGAAGAAGAATTTGGGGGTTATCTTGATGTAACGATCCTAAAGACCATAATAAAACGCAGAAGTTTATTGTTAGTATATCAAGGACATCACTATCATACAAGGGAATTCAAGTAAATGTCCCTAAAACATACTGAGAAAAAAAAGTTGATTTTCTGGAAGTTATGCCTCCAAAGGCCGCGATAAAAAGCCAAGGTTGATATTTGGCATATCAACATCAGCAGGAGGTACATTAAAAGCTGCTGATGGCAAATAAAGTCTGCAAAGAAATGAGAAGAAGAAGAAAGAGAAGCTGGTTTTCAGGAAGTAATGTTCCCTGAGGCATAATAAAAAGCCGATATTGACTGTTGGCATATCAACAACAGAAGCACCACCACACTATCTTGGCAACCGAAAAGGGGCCACGACTTTAGGATGTGAGGCCGTTCCCGCCCACTAACGCCCTCTGACGCCCCACTCCGGCCTGTATGTCAGCCTTGTGGGGCCAGTGCCGCCCACCACTTGTCCCTTCTCCGCCCATGGCATTCAGAACTGGCGGCGGGTGGGCTGGATTCTTCGTAGACTTATATGAAGGAGAGGTTTTTGCTTCTGTGTCCTGGCCAAGATGTGGCCAAAAGAAAAAGAAAAAGATATCAGAAGAGGCGATGCTCGGTTCAGAATGAATAAATATAAAGTGTATATATATATATATATAATATATATATATATATATATATATATATATATATATATATATATATATATATATATATATATATATATATATATATATATATATATATATATATATATATATATATATATATATATATATATATATATATATATATATATATATATATATATATATATATATATATATATATATATATATATATATATATATATATATATATATAAAGAATAAAGAAGAGCCAGAATATTTTTTTTTTATCTTATCAAGCTATCAATACGGATCGAGATTCGAACTTAGATCTTATATAATCAAACGTATAAGAAGGAACAGGAGGAGAGTAAAAACAGGTAAAATAACAGAAAACTGAGGGATTATCTTTGACTAGAGGACACTTGAAGGGATTATTAGTGCTAGTAAGGGAGAGATTAGATTTACACTAGTGGACACAGGGAGGGATTTTCTTCATTTGATGTATATATTTGTTTTGGGGGGCGAATAAATTCTGCTCCCCCCAAAAAAAAATAGAATTTCAATCTATTTCTATTTAATATGGGTATAAACGTGCGAACAGCTTTGAGTTTTTTTTTAGCAGTAGTGGTGCACTTCAATAGTTTTCAAAAAGTCTTGATAGCTCAGGTACTGTGTAGGTAACGTATATTTTTACCTGTTTGTACACACGGGAAGGAGTTTTTTGTTCGTAATACCCCGTCTCCTAGTCATTTCTTTTTTTGCTTTCACTTTTTTTGTGTTTCATTAAAACTATAAATGCATTTGAAGTTCATTGTTTTCTGTTTTCGCTTGGCTAAGTTCATGTATCAACTGTTCTTACACTAAAAACAAAAAGTACTTCCTTATGTCTTTGAAAGTTTTTTTAATTATTATTTTTTTTTAACGAAAATTAAGGGTGTTTTACGTCACGGACTCCCTTTTCAGTCAAGGGCTAGGACGGTCACCTTCTTGCGAAGGACTTGTTTTGGCAAATGTAATCGTTATCCTGAGTGCATGGTAACGCTATTAATTCTGGTTCTGGAGTATATATATTTTTTTCCACGAAGATTTACACTATTACTTGTAGTTCAAATATGTAAATTTGCATATATGTATTTGCTTTTGTGAAATTATACATATCCCCTAAATTTCAGGGTTTCTGTTATCTTTTATAACTATGAAAAAAATCTATTTCCTCAGTGTGTAAGTGGTTGTAAATATACTTTAATGCTTATACCAGTAAGTAAATTATAATCATATGTTAAAAAACATTATTTTTTTTTTAATTCTTTCTATATTTTCTTTATGTGTTTAATTATCTAATAATTTTATTTATTATTTATTATTATTTATTTATTATTTATTTATTTATTTTATTTATTTATTTATTTATTTATTTATTTATTTATATATTTATTAAAATGGCGCCATTTTTATATTTTTCCCCCTTTTATTCTTTTAATATATTTTCACATTTACTCCTTTACTTACGCTACGAAATTTGAAGCTACCATGTCGCTAAAATTGAATATTATCTCCTTGACTATATGGTAGATCAATCTGTATAATAACAAAAGAACAATAGTTTCTCTTCTTCTTTATTTGCAGGATGCGAAACTTGGTCATTTTAAAGATCTCAATACAAAACCGAATAAAACTTTTTTTTGTTTACGAACACTGAATAATCTTCTTCTCTCTTCTTCCGTTTATGCAGGAATCGAAGCATTTTTATCTTATTAAGTTCCACTAAAGACAAAAAATGGAAAAAAAGAAGAGTCAAAGTCCTTCCGATACACCGTCACAATTGGCAGTATTAGTTTAGGCCTCTGCAACGGTGACCCTCCTTGAATGATGATAATAATTATTCTCATGGCTTTAAGGACGTTCTTGATGATTATAATAGCATATGTAAATGAAGCATTAAATATATTACTTTACGCGATTTATGGAGGTTTCATGAGTTGTTTGTCAGGTAGCGAGAGAGAGAGAGAGAGAGAGAGAGAGAGAGAGAGAGAGAGAGAAGAGAGAG
>JAXCGZ010007877.1:55000-83218 GCA_037179515.1 Halocaridina rubra | reverse complement strand
TTGTACTTACGGGTTAGAGCCCTATAATCGTAACTTCAAGTTTCCTGGTCGGTTCCATTTCTATTCTTAATGATACTTATCATTTCTATTCTTGAAACTATGAATGCTGTTAGCATTAACTACTTACTCGTTAGCGAGCTCCAGTCATCAACCATTCTTATACTACAAAAGTAATTCCTGTCATAATGCAATGAAATTTTCTTACGAACCTTTAAACTATGAACTCTTCTTCCAGAACCACCATATCAAAATATCGTACCATGTCTACTCTGTCAAAACCATTGAAGAACTTAAAACTGTCACAAAATCCCCCTTTGTCTTCTAGCTCCAAGTGATGGTAAGTCTAATTCCCTCAGCCTCTCCTCATAACTGAGATTGCGTATCTCTGTCACCAGTTTCTTAGCATGTCTTTGAACTTTTTCCAATTTATATGTGCTTTTTCAAGTGCAGATTCCAAAATGGTTATGCATATTCATGCTTTGACCTCACATAAATTACATAAATATATCTGAATACTTCCCTGCCCATGTGTTAGAGGACAACCCTTACATTTTCTAAGAAAGCATATGCAGCCTTTACTGTGCCATATACTCATTCCCGGAGAAAAATCTGCCAATATGTTTACTCCTAGATCTCTCTCATTCTTTGTCTCTTGCACTTGTACTCATCCTCATCACCTTACATTCTGGAGTGCTGCATTTTATAAGCCACCTTTCTGACCACTCATGCAGACTACTTAGGTCCTCCTGAAATTCCCTACCACTGTTCTCATCTTTTACTTTATTCACAATCTTTGCATCATATGTAAACATATTCAAAAATGCATTTACAAACTCCAGCAGGTCATTTACCTATACAAGGAACAAGAGTAGCCCTAAAACTGAATCTTGTGGAACACCATTCTAACCTTTCTCCAGTCAGACACTGAGTGTCTTACTCTAACACTCCCAGCCCTCTCTGTCTTGTAACATCTGGATTACCCCATTATAAAATTCTAATAAGTTTGTTACTGTAGATCCACCTTCTCTGAAGCTAAGCTGCTTCACTGACAAAAATCTGAAGGACTCCAAGTGAGGAGCACTGCAATATCTAAGTAGTTTCTCCATAACTTTGCAAACTATTCATTTAAGGAGACAAACCTATAGTTTAGAACTGTCTCTCCTTTTTAAAGATAGGTACCGCGTTCACTCTTTTCAGCTTCATGGCATCTCCTCAGAATACTGCGACTTTTCAAATATGATGCATAACTCCACCAATAATGGCTTAGCACACTTCTTATGTATGTAGTGGGATACGTCATCAGGCCCTTTGCTCTATGGGCATACATCACTGCATTGCATACCTCTGTAGCTGAAAACACGAGGTTTTCTAATACTGGCCCATGATCTCTTATCTCTACAATCTGATGGGGTGGAGTATATGCTACTGTAAATTCTGACAAAGTCCTTGTTCAGTCCTTTGCAAATCTCTTCATCCGCCTCAGTAATACTTTCATCTGGTATCTTCAACTCTAAAACTGTGACTTTGATTTTACTCTGACAAAGCTGAGGAAATGATTGGGATTTTCTTTAGCCTATCTGTTAATATCCCTCTCATAATCCCTGTTTGCCTTTTTTCTTTTACGTAGGTAATAATTTCTTGCTCGTTTGTAAGTCTGCCAGGCATTTATGCGTTTTCTCCTCTTATACCTATTAAAGCATTTGGCTCTCTACTCCATAGTTCTTTTTCACCACTTCCCACTGGCATTAATAACTCCTATTTTTGTGGATGGCGTAACAACTAACTACCTTTTCATATTCTTCACATATGATTTTGCACATCCCTTGTACAGATTTGTTGTTAAGTAAGGTCATACAGTTAAGAACTGCCAAAATATAATTAATTTTGCTGCTTTCTCCTTTATCAGTTATCCCTACTCTCGGGCAGAACATTTTCAATGATATACTCCATCAACAACATACAGTGGTCACTTTTTTCAACTGGTGTTTCACACTCAGTTTGGCAATATTCCAACTCATTTTCTGTGACTAGTAAATCGAATAGTGATGGCTCATTCCCATCCCTGACCCTCGTTGATTCCAGTACATGTTGATATAGGAAATTTCCTTGTAGACAATCTAGGAATTTGCCCCAAATGAATCTTTCACTGCGCTGGTCAAAATTAGCCCAATCTATCTTTCTATGAATAAAATCTATTATAAAAATCCTACATTTTCTCTCCCATGCAATGTAACAACTGAGTTTATATCTTCAATTATAACCCGATTTTCCTCACAGACCTCTAGCCTTTGTTGATTCCTTGGTAGCTTATATACAACAGTTACTAAATGCTCTGAGCCAGTATTCATATGAACACCAAAAAAAATCCATGCATTCACTTTCTATAGTAAAATTTACTTCTGCCTGAAAGAAAAAAATCACTTATAAGCAATGCTATATTCTCCAACATTCCTCTCAGATCTCTCAAAACTTATCATATTGAAACCCTTAGGGAAACTTAACTTCTTCTCTGTAACCGCTACTATATCCGCCATATTGTCGTGTTTCTTATCCTTTACTTATACTGCCTTACCAGTTACCCCATCAGTAATTGTGCACAGTAGTATTAATGAGGCTGCGTCCCCTGATTTCCTAGCATTGAAAATCCTTGAAAAAAAAATCCTCTTCTTCAATTCTTCCCTCATTTAAAGTTTCATCTCCTTGTAACCAGCTTTTAGCATTTCCATCTCTTTCTGTGTTCCATATGGTCTAATGCATACTGGGTGCTACTTTGGTTTGTTATCTACAAGGGAAAATATCTACACCGTACTTTGGTTTGGTATCTACGGCAAAAAGGCTAAATAGAGGTTAGGTTAGGTTAGGTTAGGTTAGGCTCTCTTCGGTTAGGTTAGATTAGGTTAGGTTAGGTTAGGATAGGAATGTAGGTAACAAAGTAAATAACAAGCGTATATTTGGCGATTAGGTAGCAAACTAGCTTTTTTTTTTGTTGTAGATCTCAATATAAAGTGTAGATTGCAAACCAAAATAGATTCATGACACGTAAATAACAAGCCAACGTTTCACCGAATACTGTTCTTAATTTTTGTAGGCTTTCAGATTTTTGTTTCATTACTAGTTCTTTATGTATCCCCTTTCTCAAAGGTTAATTTCATTATTCTTGCCTTCCCTCCCCAGTGAAATTGCCATTTCTTTATGATTGTGACACAAGGAAGTGCAAAACAATAAAAAAGAAAATAAAACTGCCCTTATTGGGCACAAACAAAACTAGCTAATTAGAAATAAAGACAGAGAGTGTTGTTACTTGTCAGATGCATAGGAATAATAAGAGACATGTAACGAATATCCAAGAACATCCGGTGTAGATGTAGGAATAGAAAAAGAACATTAACTGAAGGACGACTGAACATCGAACTGTTCTGGACAGTCCTATTTAAGTTGGTGACTGCTTACAAAAATCTCTGGACCAAATACTACTCCAATCTTCCATGTCAGGTCTAAAACCCTGTACGATGTTCATGTCTCCCCGCCCATGTTGATTCCTGGAATTCAGTTATACCTGGGATATTCATTGACTTCTCTTTATAGAGTGCCTGATTGATGAGTGGGTTTGCGCTTGCAATCAAAACTGCTTTTATTTGTTTTATCACATATTCTTTGTAATCAACTGTATTTTCATTTTCCATTACCATCTCCCTCATTGCCTCTTTTATTGCCACATTTTTCTTCACTGAATCTGCAAATGATCTAGTAATACTCTCATGTTCCATATTCAGCTCCTAAAAATCTCTTGCAAACGATTCAATAATTTCATTTCTCTATACATTCCAAGCCGCAATCTCATCTTTGTCAGAAGACAGAATTGCACTAGCATTTAATTCACTTAGGCTAAGTATGTGTGTGATTATCTAATTGTGATTACCTAATTGTGTATACGGGAAAGAGCCCAAAGCTCGAATCTTCCCGTCTCATGATCGGTTCTATTTTATACTTATTGATACTTATCATACCTGTCCTTAAAACAATGGATTGAGATAGCATTAACTACCTCCTCTCTAGGCGAATTGCAGTTATCAACTACTCTTACACTGAAAAAGTAAATCCTTACATCCTGCAAAGTAGTTTTCTTACGAAGCTTCAAACTATGACCTCTAGTTCTAGAGCCAGCCATATCAAAATATCGATCCCTATCCACTCTATCATAACCATGAAGGAATTTAAAGACTGTCACCATATCCCCCCTCAATCTTCTAGCTTCGAGTGATGGTAAGTCTAATTCCCTCAGCCTCTCATCATAACTGAGATTGCGTATTTCTGGCACCAGTTTCGTGGCATGTCTTTGAACTTTTTCAAGCTTAGCTATGTGCTTTTTCAAGTGTGGATTCCAAAAGGGGGCTGCATATTCGAGTTTTGGCCTCACATAGGTTACATAAATATTTCTGAACATTTCCTTGTCCATGTGCCTGAAGGACTACCCTTGCATTTGATAAGAATGCATATGCTGCCCTTACTATGCCATTTATATGTATTTCTGGAGACAAATCTGCCAGTATGTTTACTCCTAGACCTCTCTCATTTTCTGTCTCTTGAAGTTGTACTCCAGCCACCGAGTAGTCAAGCTTGGGCCTTCTTGCACTTGTACCCATTCTCATTACCTTACATTTTGAAGCATTGAATTTCATTAGCCACTTTTCTGACCACTCATGCAGACTATGTAGATCTTCCTGAAGATCTCTACCATTGTTCTCGTTTCCTACTTTCTTCACAATCTTTGCATCATCTGCAAACATATTCATGAATGAATTTACAGACTCTGGTAGGTCATTTACATATACAAGGAACAAAAGTCTCCCTAAAACTGAACCCTGTGGAACTCCACTACTAACTCGTCTCCATTCAGACACTGAGTGTCTTACTCTAACCCTCTGTTCCCTTCCTTCTGAGTAAGTTTTCATCCATCTCCAAGACATTTCCAACTATTCTGGCCATTGCTTGCAGCTTCCTAATAGGTCTCCCATGTGGAACAGTGTCAAACGCTTTCTGGAAGTCTAGGAATATGCAATCTGCCCAGTCCTCTCTTTCCTGTAAGATTCGGCTTACCTCATCATAAAATTCTAATAAGTTTGTTACTGTTGATCTACCTTCTCTGAAGCCATGTTGCCTCACTGACATAAAGTTGAAGGATACCAAGTGAAGAGAGATATGTTTCCTTAGTAGTTACTCCATAAATTTGCAAACTATGCCGGTCAAGGAAACTGGTTTATAGTTCAGAGCCGTATCCCTCCTTCCCTTTTAGAAAATAGGTATCACATTTGCTTGTTTTCAGCATCTTGGAGTCTCCCCTGACTCCAGTGACTTTTTAAATATGATACCCAGTGCTATTGATATTGAGTTTGCGCATCTTTTAAGTACATGAGGGGATATGTCATCAGGACCTGTAGCTTTATGGACATCTAAATCCATCAGCACTTTGCATACCTCTGTGGCTGTAAGCTTGATGTTCTCCAATACCGGCCCTTGAGCTTCTATCTCTGCAATCTGATGGGGTGGGGTGTTTTCTACTGTAAATACTGACTGAAACTCCTTGTTCAATTCTTTGCAGATCTCTTCATCCGTCTCAGTTATGCTTCCATCCGCTCTCTTTAGCCTTAAAACCTGTTCTTTTACCTTCAGTTTTCCACTGATAGAGCTGTGGAAAAGCTTGGGATTTTCTTTAGCCTTCCTGGTGATGTCCCTCTCATAGTCTCTCTCTGCCTCTCTCCTTTTACTTAGGTAGTCATTTCTTGCTCTTTTGTAGGTTTGCCAGGCATTTATGTTTTTTCTACTCCTATACCTTTTTCAGCATTTGTCTCTCCACTCCTTAGCTCTTTTACAGTCATTATCAAACCATTTCTCTCTGGCATGAATTACACCGACTTTGGTGACAGGTATGCAGCAATCTACTATCTTCCCATATTTCTCACAAAAGATGTCATACATATCTTGTACAGACTTGTTGTAAAATAAGGCTCTCCAGTCAATAACCGCAAAAAGCTCATTTATTTTGATGTGATCTCCTTTCGGATAGTTCCTCCTCATGTCCTCAGTGCCTCTACTCTCAGGAAGAATATCTTCAATGATATACTCCATCAAAAACACACAGTGGTCACTCTTGCCAATTGGTGGTTCATACTCATTTTTTTCAATATCCAACACATTATCTGTGAATACTAGATCAAGTAGTGATGGCTCATCTCCACCCCTGGCTCTCGTTGGTTCCATTACATGATGGTGTAGGAAATTCCCTTGTACGCAATCTAGGAATCTTGCCCCGAATGAGTCCTCACCACTGTGTGGGTCAAGATTTATCCAATCTATCTCTTTATGATTAAAATCTCCCATAATCAAAATCCTACATTTTCTCTCCTGTGCCATGTTAATAACTGAGTTTATGGCTTCAATAGTACCTATATGACTTTCCCCATAAACTTTTAGCCTATTGCGGTTCCTTGGTGGGTTATATACAACAGTTATTATAATGCTCTCTGACCCAGTATTTATGCGAGCAACAAGAAATTCCTTGAACTCACTTTCTATAGCCAAGTTTATTTCTTCAACTTGAATCCTTTCACTTATGAGCAGTGCTATCCCTCCACCAGTCCTCTCAGATCTTTCAACCCTTAATATTCTGAAGCCATTAGGAAAAACTGTGACACTGTTTATGTCCTCACTCAACTTAGTCTCTGTAATTGCTACTATATCTACCTTACTGTTGTGAATCCTTTCTTTTAATTCTACTGCCTTACCAGCTAATCCATCAGCATTTGTGTATTACAGTCTTAATGAGGCCCCATCCCCTGATCTTCTGTCATTATCTTCTTTATCTCCCCTTTGTCTGGAAGAACTCTGAAATGAAATTTGTTCTTCTCTTCTTCATTTCTTTCCTCATTTAACCTTCTTGCCTCTTGAAACAAGTTTTTGATCTTTCCCATCTCTTCCTGTGTTCTGTATCGTCTAATGAAAACTTCTTTGAATTACTGAAGGTCTTTTAGACTTCTTTTTCTGAACAATATTTCCCTACATGTTTCCCCTCTCTCAAAGGTTACTTTTGTTGGTCTCGGTTTTCCTTCCCTCGAATATTTGCCTAGTTGGTGAATGTTTACAATATCCTCAGGACCACAAACTACTCCAAGCTTTCTTATCAGGTCTACAACCCTAGCTTTATTTTCTTCAAGTCTCCCCTGCCATGTTGGCTCCTGGGATTCGCCTATGCCTGAGATTACCACTGTCTTCTCTTTATCAAGTGCCTGTTTGATCAGTGGATTTGCCTTTTCCATCATAACGCCTTTCATTTTTTTTCGATTACTGTCTCTTTATAGTCAACTGTTTGCATGTTTTCCAATGCCACCACCTTTACAACCTCTTTTACTGCCACATTCCCCTTTAGTGCATCAGCAAAGGAAGTTTTCATGGCATCATGTTCCATATTCAGCTCCTGGAACTCTTTTCTAAACTGTTCAATGTTTTCCTTAATCTGGACATTCCAAGCTGCAATCTCGTCTCTCTCAGAAGAGTGCAGTGAACTAACATCTAATTCATTTAGGTTGTCATTCAGCTGTTTGTTTTTATCTTCTTGTTTAGAAATTCTGGTTTCTAGTTCACTCTTTTCCCCTTACAGCTTCTTTATTTGTTTTTCTAGTTCCTTTCTCTCCTGCCCTTGTGCTTTATTTGCTGCCTCCAAAAATCTTATTTCCTCTCTGAGTGTTTCATTCTCTTTCATTTCTCTATCCATATTCCGTATTTTATCATCAAGGCTTATAACCATTGTCTCTAAATCCTTAATTTTCTGTTTCAGTCTCCTAATAGCTACCCCTTCTCCCGACCCATGGGTGGGAGTGGTTTGGGACAGAGATGGCCTCATTTTTATTTTCTCCCTCTCACAGAATATAGAAAGAAGAGAAAGATAAAAAAAAGAGAGAAAAACTTGTATTTAAGCTTCACACAGAATTTTTATAACTTCATATAAGTGATATTTAGTGACTCAATTTATCTCTTTTCTGGTAACACACATCTTAACTTAAAAATTTGACTATGGTAATATGAGGATGAAAAGAAAAAGAAAAAAAATGCAACAAAAACAAAAGTCATCCTGAAGGAAAATTCGTATTTGTGTCTGAGGAGACACCCACTTGTTTCTGCCATATATTCTTCTTAACTGATAAACTCACTTGCTAACCAAGATATGTTGTCACAGGATCAGACTTTACATTTAAAGTTAAAGTTTAAAGTTTGCTGTTTTAGCCCTCCTATCAGAGGCATTGCCCCTGCTCTGGCGGGCGTCAGCCGGTGCAAGCCCCAACCCCCCACTGTGGTGTTCAACCACAGCAGTGACCTTCCCAGTAAACAGCTTAAACTCTCGATCCTGAACGGGAACCGATCTGTCGACCTCGCGAATGCGAGGCCAGCGCGTTACCACTGTACTAGCCAGAAGGCTAGTACAGTAAAAGAGAGAGCTAAAAGAAAAAAAACATTGAAGAAAATAAGACAGCTGTGCTACTTGGCAACTTAACTCAGTACTGTTGACAGGTGTATTTTTGGTATTTATTTAATTATTCAATTATTTCGTGTATCAAACTAGCTACCAAATTAATATAAATGGGAAGGATACTGATTTTAACAATATATGGAACCACAGGATCAGGTAAACGGCTTAATAGCTCTCCCCAATTTACACAAAAAATTAGGTAATGTGATGTGATGGCTTTACCTCTGGCAACTCTTCTAAATTTCCTTCAAGGCAGAACAGGACAGCTTCTTCTCTTTCCCCTCACGAAAATGTTCTCAATTTTTTCCTTTAATATTTTGGACAGTCTCGTCATACAACAAATATAAGTTTTTTACTCACAATACTCTGCATGATTTCTTATTTATGGAAATTATGTATAATTTATGTACTAAAGTCTTAGTCACTCAAAAACACAAGGAAAAGTTTAAGAGATGCTGAATACTTGTGTACTGAATACTGTGATTACCTAATTGTGATTACCTAATTGTGTTTACGGGAAAGAGCCCAAAGCTCGTATCTTCCCGTCTCCTGATCGGTTCCATTTTATACTTAGTGATACTTATCATACCTGTCCTTAAAACTAAGGATTGAGATAGCATTAACTACCTCCTCGCTTAGCGAATTCCAATTATCAACTACTCTTACACTGAAAAAGTATTTCCTTACATCCTGTGAAGAAGTTTTCTTACGAAGCTTCAAACTATGACCTCTAGTTCTAGAGCCAGCCATATCAAAATATCGATCCCTATCCACTCTATCATAACCATGAAGGAATTTAAAGACTGTCACCATATCCCCCCTCACTCTTCTAGCTTCGAGTGATGGTAAGTCTAATTCCCTCAGCCTCTCATCATAACTGAGATTGCGTATTTCTGGCACCAGTTTCGTGGCATGTCTTTGAACTTTTTCAAGCTTAGCTATGTGCTTTTTCAAGTGCGGATTCCAAAAGGGGGGCTGCATATTCAAGTTTTGGCCTCACATAGGTTACATAAATATTTCTTAACATTCCCTTGTCCATGTGCCTGAAGGCTACCCTTACATTTGATAAGAATGCATATGCTGTCCTTACTATGCCATTTATATGTATTTCTGGAGACAAATCTGCCAGTATGTTTACTCCTAGATCTCTCTCATTTTCTGTCTCTTGAAGTTGTACTCCAGCCACCTAGTAGTCAAGCTTGGGCCTTCTTGCACTTGTACCCATTCTCATTACCTTACATTTTGAAGTATTGAATTTTATTAGCCACTTTTCTGACCACTCATGGAGATTATTTAGATCCTTCTGAAGTTCTCTACCATTGTTCTCGTTTTTTTACTTTCTTCACAATCTTTGCATCATCTGCAAACATATTCATGAATGAATTTACAGACTCTGGTAGGTGTGTGTGTGTGTGTTTGAGTTTACGTGTGTGTCAGTATGCGTGGCGTGCACGAGTGCATGACCATATTTGAGTTTACTAATATACATACGTAGGTTCATTATATCATTATAAGCATTATACTGAAGCTGGCTAAGATGTAAACCTCGTATCGTAATCTGTTTATAATAAAGGCTCCAATGTGTTGAAAGTACTTAGTCGTCAGGGAAGCGAAATATATTCGCCATAAAAATAATATTGACAACTAAAGAAAAGTATCTCTCTCTCTCTCTCTCTCTCTCTCTCTCTCTCTCTCTCTCTCTCTCTCTCTCTCTCTCTCTCTCTCTCCTCTCTCTCTCTCTCTCACTGTAGCGAAGTAGCTTTTTGCTGCTTCTCCACCTGTCGCAATTTCTTTGTTGTCAGGAAATGGGAATTTAATTTATGTATAGGTCTTATTCTCAGAAACAAGAGAGAGAGAGAGAGAGAGAGAGAGAGAGAGAGAGAGAGAGAGAGAGAGAGAGAGAGAGAGAGAGAGAGAGAGAGAGAGGTTCCGAAGAAGGGTGGAGACTGTCGGTTAGGTTAAAGTAAGTTTCAAGGCTTTCTTCTTTTTCTTCCCTCCCCTTCCATTTTAACCTATTTTCTCTCATTACGTATAATCAAGGAAAAAGCAAAAATTCAATAAAACAAGTCTAAATCTAAAGTCTGAAGTCCTCCTCCTACCCCTTTTTCATATCTTTTTCTTCATATTTCTCATGGCAAATTTAAAATGGATGAAAGACATTTCACAGGTGTCTTTTATATCAGTAAGAACGCGAGGTATCCTCTCTCTCTCTCTCTCTCTCTCTCTCTCTCTCTCTCTCTCTCTCTCTCTCTCTCTCTCTCTCTCTCTCTCTCTCTCTCTTTTCTCTCTCTTTTTCTCTCTCGCTCATATTGTAAAATCGATTGTTGCCGAGGAGATTATGCAGTAGCTGCTTCATATAACTATAACGAAGTATTAAGGCCACCACTCTCAAAGAACATACAAAAAACTAGACTGAGGCCAAAGCTGATTCACGATATTAGGTTACTCAGAAAAGAAAAAGTTCATAATATGAAACTTCATCATCCCACTTAAATATTCTCAGAATATTTAAGTGAACAGAATTATTATTAATTCATACATATATCTATTTACTCATTACTTCATTTATTAATTTATGTATTCATAACATATGTAGTTTATAGTTTTCTGTTGGAACTGTGCCACTGTTATATGGAGAATCAAGTGCTTCAAAAGGTGAGTACATTCTTACACATTCACAAAGATGATGTGCATAATAACATATATAATAATTTTCTCCTTATATTGTCTATATAAATCAGGCTTACACTCTCATAAACAAATGCTCATACATACACGTGCACAGGACTAACATAAGAGTACAGATAAAAGATATACATTCAGGGAAAAATACAACTTAGACTACGTAAAGTGTATATATGGGAATAAAATTCACAGTATTATTATTGTGTTAATACTTTGTTGGGCAAAAATGAAATAACTTATTTCTGTAAAAGATCTCAACATATAGTTTTCCTAGATACTGAACTCTGGGAAAATATGACAACGAAATTTTGCAGCAGTACGAGCCCGAAAATACATAAATAGTAATCACAAAAGTTCTAAACAATAAAGGAGATTTTGTAGCTCCATACTCATATATCTATTTATTTATCTGTTTATTTATGTTATTTTTATATTTATTTATTTGTATATATTTTCATAATTAAGTGTGAAGATCACAGCAGTATCTAGTAAGTGGTGTCTGCTTTCAACTCAGCTAACTCATAATATGAGCCATTATACACTTCGATAAGGACGACCGGCGTCCTTAGTACTCAGTAAAATTAATTACATTTAAAGTTCAGTAAACAGAAACACTGACTATATTCTAGTTGTCACTGTTACTACAAAGCCCAAATTCCATCATCTTATTTGTCCTTAGACGCATCTCAAATTCATCCGTTAAAATTCATTATATTTACATCTCTAAAACGACATACATCCATCGACATAAGTCATCTCTGATCTATCATTCATTTATTTTTTAATCAAACTGAATCTAATCTCTAATATCAATTTATAAAAAGAGATTTGTTTTATAGCTCTTATATATTATCAAGGTTTGCATTATACCATTACATACAAAAATGCTTTCCTAAATAGAAGTTAGAGTATCATGCATCCTGATCATCATCTGGCCCTTCCAGAATGGAATCGTTGTCTGTTATGGCGCATCTCATTAGCTTAAAACTAAATTTGTGACCAGCTTTAAAACAAAAAAGTTGCGCATTGTAGTGTATGGCCGCTGTTTGTTTGTTGGTCATTGTACAACTAAAACGGATTCCACAATTGCAATATATTCTTAAATACTGGTATCTTCAATATACTTTTAAGCCTCTGTTTCTTATGTTCTTTATCTCTGTATCTTTTAAGCTTCATTATCAACAATCCGTGACAATTTGAAATAAACAATTACAATAACAACAGCAATAATAATAATAATAATAATAATAATAATAATAATAATAATAATAATAATAATAATAATAATAATAAACTGAAGGGCAAGAACGGTCCAAGCAAACATCGTAGAACATATTTAATTAATCTCCTTATAATACATCACAACACAACGTTTCAAACATCCACTGTGTTCATAATCATGTACCTATGAAAGAGTGAAAAAGAATATATACTTAAGCAGTTACTCTAAATAAACACAATTATAGTTGTAAAAAAGTAAAATATATATATACAGGACATTCACACAAGTTAATGATATTTACATATATCTAAATGTATGTAGAATTAAAAAGAAACACTTTCACACTAATAAAATTTGTTTTACAAAATTCTGAGAGGGTAACATGAGCCATCTTTGTTTAATTTAGGATTAGATTTTGAAATAAATAATGACTCTGCTATCCTGATTTCATTTTCGCTTTTTCCTCTGTATATAATTTTGAAATCATTTATACTGAAATTGCACTTACAGATATTAGAACAGTGTTCTCGAATGCTTGAGTTTACTGGAGCTGACAATGGTTTTCCAGTACGACAAGATGACCCGTGGTGTTCGTGGTATCTAACCAATACACATTTCTTTGTTGAGCCAACATATGCTAGTTGGCATTTGGGGCAGTTAAATTGATAAACTACCATCGAACAAAACGAGTCAGGTAACTTGTCCTTATGGATTACATAATTTTTAAGTTTATGGTTGTTATAAAATAAAATGAATGGTTTAATATGAGGGTAGTATCTGTAAAATATTGTAGTTAGTTGCTTTTTTAGGTAATGGTTTAAATTATCATTAAAGTATGGCAATTTTATATTGTTTGAGAAAGTGGGAAAAAGTAAAACTAGACGTTATATTTCTTGAAAGGTGTCTTCTGTATAATGTGTGCCCCAAATTTGTGCGCTTTAAATTGTATAAAAGAGTGCTTGAAAAACGTGACTTTTACAAGGAGTGGCAACAATATCTTCTCGAAAAAGAGCTACAATATAAACGAAAACAAGTTGAAAGCAGAAAAGACTATCTTATGCAAGCTTATAATGATGTCAAAAGTGTTTTATCATTTATAGATCTAAATCATGTGCTATATTTTATTCATAAAAATGTGGATACTTTCAAATACCGTACCTCTACTACTCATGTGTATAAATTATATCGTTTGGGTGCATTTTATAATCCTCCCAGTGTATGTCCTAATAATGTAATTCATAATTTATCTAATAAGTCATTTAGTAAACGTGAGCAATGGTTACTCTCTTTGGGTTTAGATCATTGTCTTCCAGCCAAAAGATCTAATCTTGAGTTAACTGTATTTTCTGAGTTGTTATTAGATAGATTGAAACCACAACCTATTGGAGAAAACTGTACCTTTGAAGAAGTAACTGCCAATATAAAAGCCCTGCACAATGATATTTTAAATAAATCCCGAAATAATGCAGATGCAAGAAATAGCTTGTTTAACAAATCTGATTTTATGTTACTCAAGCGACTTAGACAATCCAAAAATATCATAATTTGCAAACCAGATAAAGTCAGAGGAGTGGTTATTTTAAACAAGGAGGACTATTTGAATAAAATGGGTGACATTTTGAGTGATACTGCAACATTTGAGAGAATCACTAATGTAAATATAATGAAAAATAATTTGTTACTGGAGGATAAACTTAACAGGTTTTTAAAACAAATATATCAAAAGACATGCATATCAGATGAGGAGTACAGATCAATATATGCATCAGGCTCCAATCCAGGAATTATGTATGGATTACCAAAACTGCACAAAGTGAATATTCCCCTCCGTCCTGTACTCTCATCATTCAAGACTTTTAATTATAATTTATCAAAATTTCTCGTACCTCATCTAGAACATCTCACTGTGAACAATTACTCATTGTCGAATTCATATGAATTTTTCAATGACGTAAAAGACTTAAGATTAGATGACAATGCATTCATTGTTAGCCTTGACATCACGTCTCTCTACACTAATGTACCTGTTAGTGAAGCTGTAGACGTCGCTACCAATCTGATGTATGAGAACGACAATAGTTTTCGGGGCATGGACCGTTCGTTGTTCAAGAAAATGCTGAATTTAGCCGTGGGAGACTCATATTTCTTGTTCAACGACAATTACTACAAACAAACTAACGGATTGGCAATGGGATGTCCATTATCTGCTACATTATCCAACATATTTTTATGTTTTCATGAAACATCCTGGTTAAATGATTGTCCTGAAGAGTTCAAACCTACTTTTTATAAAAGATACGTTGATGATACGTTTGTGATCTTTAGAAAACAAGAACATGCCCAAAAGTTTTTTAACTATATGAACGACAAACATAATAAAATAAAGTTTACAATGGAGGTTGAGAATGATAATAAAATCTCGTTTCTAGATATGCTAATTATGAGACAAAATAACAAATTAGATATAAGCATTTACAGAAAACCATCTTTTTCTGGACTTGGCGTAAATTTCATAAGCTGTTGCTACGAAAATTTTAAACATAATTCATTTTGTACATTGTTATATAGAGCATATAGATTATCTTCCACTTATATTAATTTTCACAATGAAATAGATTTCCTACTTGATTTCTTTGTTGCAAATGGATATCCACCCAACATATTTTATAAACATCTTAGAAATTTTCTTAATAAGATTTTCTGCCCCAAACTTGTTAAAGAGGGTCCTAAAAAGATGCAGATGTATATAAAATTGCCATACTTTAATGATAATTTAAACCATTACCTAAAAAAGCAACTAACTACAATATTTTACAGATACTACCCTCATATTAAACCATTCATTTTATTTTATAACAACCATAAACTTAAAAATTATGTAATCCATAAGGACAAGTTACCTGACTCGTTTTGTTCGATGGTAGTTTATCAATTTAACTGCCCCAAATGCCAACTAGCATATGTTGGCTCAACAAAGAAATGTGTATTGGTTAGATACCACGAACACCACGGGTCATCTTGTCGTACTGGAAAACCATTGTCAGCTCCAGTAAACTCAAGCATTCGAGAACACTGTTCTAATATCTGTAAGTGCAATTTCAGTATAAATGATTTCAAAATTATATACAGAGGAAAAAGCGAAAATGAAATCAGGATAGCAGAGTCATTATTTATTTCAAAATCTAATCCTAAATTAAACAAAGATGGCTCATGTTACCCTCTCAGAATTTTGTAAAACAAATTTTATTAGTGTGAAAGTGTTTCTTTTTAATTCTACATACATTTAGATATATGTAAATATCATTAACTTGTGTGAATGTCCTGTATATATATATTTTACTTTTTTACAACTATAATTGTGTTTATTTAGAGTAACTGCTTAAGTATATATTCTTTTTCACTCTTTCATAGGTACATGATTATGAACACAGTGGATGTTTGAAACGTTGTGTTGTGATGTATTATAAGGAGATTAATTAAATATGTTCTACGATGTTTGCTTGGACCGTTCTTGCCCTTCAGTTTATTATAAGACTAAGATTTCCCAGAGACAAACGGATATCAGATATAATAATAATAATAATGATAATGATAATGATAATGATAATAATAATAATAATAATAATAATAATAATAATAATAATAATAATAATAATAATAATAATAATAATAGTAATAATAATAATAATAATAATAATTATTATTATTATTATTATTATTATTATTATTATTATTATTATTATTATTATTATTGTTATTATTATTATTATTATTATTATTATTATTATTATTATTATTATTATTATTACGACTTGTATGTCGTTTCTTAAACATTAAACTGAATACGAAGCTCCACTTCCATTTCTTCATCATAATTTGTAGTTGATAATATTGTTGTTAGTGATCTAAAATTCTAGATGTAATAGAGCTTTCTGTTTTGACCTTTTTTATTGCATACAAGATCAGGTTAGTTTGTATACGATGATGATTACTATAATTATAAGCGATATGAATAAATGGAAAGAGTCATAACAAATAAGTTTTTCTAAGAAAACGAGCTAGTTTTTGTTCCCAACTAAATCTGACAGACAACCGAGAAGACTGATACAGACAGACCATTCCATTTTCAATATAAGACAGCTATAATATATGCGTCTCCTTCCTCTTGTCCTTCCATCTCCGTTTGTCTTTGTTGAAATAAAGGTTTCTCTCTCTCTCTCTCTCTCTCTCTCTCTCTCTCTCTCTCTCTCTCTCTCTCTCTCTCTCTCTCTCTCTCGATCTGTCCGTTCTCCCCTCATTTCCAAAACAATGACGGGCAGACAATAGAAAAACAATTCCCTCAAAAAAGTCTCCTTTTCTCTATAGAGGGTTGTGGAATAGGATGTAGGATGAGGAAAGAGGGTAATAGCTGAAGAGGGAGTGCCTGAAGATGGGTTGGACATGTAGTGGGGAGGGAAGGAGCGTAGGAGTGTAGAGGAGCTGAGGGATGATGTATGGGGAAAGAAGAAAGAAATTACTTAAGGGGGAATGAGCTTCTCCCGTTGAGGGGTTTTAAATAGAAGATTTGAGGCGAGTTTGATGTGTTATAACAACAATGTTGCTTCGGTATATAGTAATAAAAACGCGCGCGCGAGCGAGCGAGAGAGAGAGAGAGAGAGAGAGAGAGAGAGAGAGAGAGAGAGAGAGAGAGAGAGAGAGAGAGAGAGAGAGAGGAGAGAGAGAGAGAGAGAGAGAGAGAGAGAGAGAGAGAGAGAGAGAGAGAGAGAGAGAGCTTTTGTTATCGCGCAGTCAGTTGACAATAAAAAAATAGATGAGCTATACTTTTATCGATAAACACATATGTATTTGAAAGCTATTAAACGAATGATATTATTCTTGTGTGACCACCATTTTACGTGGACAATAAAAAAAAATAAAAAAAAGCTATTCACCGTGTATTAGTTCTTAATTTTATTCTTTTACTGTTTTTTTTTTGGGGGGGGGAGGTGCAAACTAGGGAACGCGACGTCGCAGGGCTTATATCTTTTAGGAAAAGGGAGCGTTGCAGTTCAACATATATCTTTTATTTCTTTGTTACAATGATAACTGTGTATGGGGATATGTTTACGCCAGCACCACCTCCCTTTCGATATATAAATGCTTTATATATATATATATATATATATATATATATATATATATATATATATATATATATATATATATATATATATATATATATATATATATATATATATATATATATATATATATATATATATATCACTGAACTGTTAACATACAGTCTAAAATGGAAGGAAAAGCCCATTAAATAAAGCAACGAAAATATATATATATATATATATATATATATATATATATATATATATATATATATATATATATATATATATATATATATATATATATATATATATATATATATATATATATATATATATAAAGTACTTATTAATTTCGTGACCTAAGCTGGTCACCTTCTCAAGAGAGAAGGTGACCAGCTTAGGTCACGAAATTAATAAGTACTTTATATATATATATATTTTTTCGTTGTTTTATTTAATGGGCTTTTCCTTCCATATATATATATATATATATATATATATATATATATATATATATATATATATATATATATATATATATATATATGTATATATATATATATATATATATATATATATATATATATATATATATATATATATATATATATATATATATATATATATATATATATATATATATATATATATATATATATATATATATATATATATATATATATATATATATATATATATATATATATATGGTACTCTTTATAACATATACTGATTATTGCTATAACCTCAATCCTTTTCAGTTTATAAGAGATAATTGTAATTTACATACATCTAGACTTTTCTAAGCATCATTCAGTCTAAGCGTGAATAAAACCAATGACAGTAGAATATCAGAATATGGTGATAATTATGCTATTATAATCTAACAAAATTGATCGCTACTGTTGGCAGAAAGGATAACAATAATACTACAAAAATGTCTACAATAATTTTCAACATATGTTGTATAAGTTTTTTTTTTTTTTTTAAGTTGCCTACATTATTTTCCTTTTTATGTATAGGGAATGCATTTATTCTTTCATTTTATTTTCTATTTTATTTTTTTTTTCTAAATTGTACCCAAAATACTTCGTCATCTTAGTATTTGGTCTTTATTTATTCCAATGTAGACTCTTTTTTTCTAGATTCGTTTTACTTTAAATATGGGATATTGATTTTTTTTATTCATTTTATGTTTTATGTCACTATTAAGGGTGGTTTGCACGGTCAAACGGTTCGTCGAACGCGGTTCGACAGACAAGTGTGTGAAGTGATGTTCGGACGTGTGAAAGGGGTATTTGGTTGTCGAACACGTTTGTCGAACGTGTTCGACAACAAAATACCCCGTTCACACGTTTGAAAATCACTTCAAACACTTGTCTGTCGAACCGAACGAACCGTTTGATAGTGTAAACCACCCTTTAGTTCCATGAAGTTGAGAAATAAAGGCCGGATGCCCTTTCTAACGCCCCGCCCTGGGCTCGAACGCTGGTTCGACACCTCCATAGTCTAGTATGCAATCACAAGGTTGTCCCCTTATACGCCAGCTGCATCTGTTGTTACCAGTTGGTTACATGTCCAAGTACTGATCAGACCTAACGTTGCTTAATAATAATAATAATAATAATAATAATAATAATAATAATAATAATAATAATAATAATAATATTAATAATAATAATAATAATAATAATAATGATAATAATAATAATAATAATAATAATAATAAAAATAATAATAATAATAATAATAATAATAATAATAATAATAATAATAATAATAATAATAATAATTATAATAATAATAATAAATGGTTCTGCCACATGTAAACTATTTATCATTCCGTGTAAAAGAATGCATGCGGAAAAAGTGTACACATTTTAATTGATGACCAACGGGGAAAGTTAATTAAAACTGCATCTATTTAATTGTTGTTTCGAAAATCCTTTCTTTCTTTCCTATTCTGCGATAGCTGAATAATGCAGATTAAATCCACCATGGGGAATCACAACCGTTAGCTAATTTGTCTTTATGAGTGACTAAACATTCTCTTTATATAATTAACTTTAATTAGTGCTCATGATAAAAGTGCGTGCAACAAAGCTGCGTAATTTATATATTTTTGCCCTAATGAAGGATTTATAAAATGGAATAGAAGCTATAACACTTTTTGTTAGATTTCGGGAAATATCAGCAAAAATAGTACAGTGCTAAAAACAACCTCGAGATATACGGGAAAATTATATACATTCATAAGTTCCAAATTAAACTTTCAGAGGCGCTATGTATTAAGCAGATATTGCTTGCCTGCTGGAGATAAAGAGGAAAGGATAATTATGTCCACGTGACACAGCCTTTGACGACCCAACAATGAATATTATAATCCGCAAATTAAATTTTCCATAAAGACAATAATTACATTCAGGCTCTAACTCAAAGAAAAGCGATTAAAAGGTGCTCGTTTATATCCTGTAGAGTGATAAAATCCTCTATAAGATGGCTTTCAGGGGAGTCTCCATATTGTCATTTTCCATCAAAAATTCAGTTTTTCTTTATACACCTTATTATATAAATCTATGTCATCCCCGCCTTCTCACACATAGTTATGTTGTCAAATGACATTTCCAACTTCAAAATGTTCTTTATGTATAAATTTCTAGCGCCTCTTCCCACTAACATCGGTTTTCTATGCATTGTGTGAGATATATTTATATTTTTTGCGGATTTTATCATTTTATGTTTATTAAATAGGATTATCTTACGTCTGGTAGCTTACACACACACACACACACACACACACACACTTTTAGCAAATTGTGATAGAATATGCATGACTAGAACGCTAAAAAAAAAAAATAAGAAAAATGTGAAAAGTAAAAACTGACATACACCTAAATATACACTTTAATTTGGAATCCGCACTTGAAAAAGCACATAGCTAAGCTTAAAAAAGTTCAAAGACATGCCACGAAACTGGTGCCAGAAATACGCAATCTCAGTTATGATGAGAGGCTGAGGAAATTAGACTTACCATCACTCGAAGCTAGAAGAGTGAGGGGGGATATGGTGACTTTCTTTAAATTCCTTCATGGTTATGATAGAGTGGATAGGGATCGATATTTTGATATGGCTGGCTCTAGAACTAGAGGTCATAGTTTGAAGCTTCGTAAGAAAACTTCTTTGCAGGATGTAAGGAAATACTTTTTCAGTGTAAGAGTAGTTGATAATTGGAATTCGCTAAGCGAGGAGGTAGTTAATGCTATCTCAATCCATAGTTTTAAGGACAGGTATGATAAGTATCACTAAGTCTAAAATGGAACCGATCAGGAGACGGGAAGATACGAGCTTTGGGCTCTTCCCGTAAACACAATTAGGTAATCACAATTAGGTAATCACACACACACTCGCAAGAGTAAACCATTGAGAATGAGGCAAAGAAGAAAAGCCAGGTTATGCATGGTAATACCCTCAGGACTCCACTTGCCCCTCATACGCAGCATTTTTTTTTTTTTTTTTTTTTAGGTTATTGTGCGACGCACACTCATCTATTTCCTTATTTTCTACTGGTTGTATCAATCAATGAAATACCACCCCTTCTAAGAAGCTTTGAGCAAAAGAGAGAACTTTATAACAAAACAATTGGCGCAGCAACACAACGTAAACACAGCATACTTTTTGATGAGGCTAGATTTTGAATACGAGTTAAGCGATTTGATGTTTACCTAAATTTAAGACATTGTAGATGTTAAAGATTCTCTGTTTAGTTATAATTTGCTTTATTTTGCTACTTATCTGATTGATAATGTTAAAAAATTTATTAATATTATTAATGGTATGATAGTTAGTTTGAGATAGTTTGTATATAGGTTGTAGCATGAAGTTATCAAAGAACTCAGAGCCCTGTGTACCGACTATTTACCATCCTCCTATAAGAACACTAAACCATAAAGGGCTCAGTTTTAAGCTATTAAGTAGATGAGTTAATAAGTATACATTATTTGCAAAAAAATATTAACTTATCCAAATTAAAGTCAACTAGCTTTGTTATCATGTTTAATTGAATTAGGTGCTACTTCCACTTGTTATCTACAAGGAATAAATATCCACTTGATTAGGTTAGGCTAGGTTAGTTTAGGTTAGGCTAGAAAGTAGATTCATGACACGTAGATAACAAGAGGAAGCGGCACCTTGATTTATTTACCTTCTGTGTTACACTATCTTATTGACTTAGTTTAATTTTTTATATTTCATGCATATTTTACTGTCATATTTTTTAATATTATGTACTTATGTAAAAAATGTGCAAGGACTGTAAAATATATTATTTACATTAATAGTTACATAAGTATTTTAACCTTGGCATACTAACCGCAGGGTCAGACAATATACATCTCAGAAATTTTTAGTAATAATAAACTGTTAACAAAGAATTGGTGGATTCTTCTTAATCAAACAACAAATATAGATTGGCGGGCCTTTACAATAATCTAAGGGAGGTAAGGGTCCCTCCAAAATGGCACTCAAACATGACAATGAGTCTTACTCTCACAATTTGTTTTCTTATGATTATGTTGAATTATTACTCGTACCGTAATTAATATTTAGATATTTCTGTGAATTCATTGTGCATTTCTAATGTGTTTTGTGTATGTACGTGTGCTTTTATGTATGTGTCTATATGTATGTATGCATATATGGATGAATGGAGAGATAAATGTATGTATATATGCAGGTTCGTATGTATGTATATTGGTATGTATGCATGTATGAAGTTGCCAACTAAGATTAGGATTGGTGAGAGTATCATAACCAGTTCTGATCATAAATAATGCAATATCACAATATCATCCAATGTTATATATTACTTAATATATACTGTACCTCCTGATGGATAAACAATCGTACTGCGAAACAAACGTTATTTGTACTTGGTGTGTATCTGCTTTGGTAATTTTCAACAGATTGGAAATCTTAAGACATCTGCAAATAAAAGAATAAAAATAGAATAGTTTTAAGGTAGATCACTTATTTATGGTACAAAATAACAATCACTGCTATTTTAGTTAGGAAAAATTAGGAAGCAAAATTGCGCACTTACTGAAATTTCATTTCTCTATAATGAAGTTATAAAAACAAAACAAAACACTTGAATATTTACTTTTGAGCTTAGTGAAGGAATTATATATGAATGCAATCGGACAGACACTGAGAGCCTAGTGTATATTTCAGTGTATGTTAGTTTTTACTTTTCACATTTTTCTTATTTTTTTTTAGCTCTCTAGTCATGCATATTCTATCACAATTTGCTAAAAGTTTTTCTATTCAATTCCTTACAATATATAAAAACATTCTTGCTAGTATATTTTATCTAACTATGGGCAATGACGAGGGAGCTAGCAACCGTTCAGATGGCACTCCTGGAGTGCCACAGCCCATCCTCCCGGCTCTTCCACAACCTGTGTCGCTTCATAAATGCCAACTCCCTTACTGCCCCTACCACAGGGCTACCTCTGCAAGATGCAGCCCCGTGGTAATAGCAGATGCCCATCAGACCTGCGTCACAATCGCTCGCCACTCATTCCTATTCCTAGCACGCTCACTTGCTTCCCTCACATCCGTCCTCCTATCTCAGGTCTCTCTTTACTCCATCCATTCACCCAAACCTAAGCCTCCCTCTAGCATTTTTCCCATCAACTCTCGCATTCATCACCTTTTTCAGCAGTGTTTCATCATTCATCCTTTCCACATGGCCAAACCATCTCAGAACATTCATATCTTAATATATATATATATATATATATATATATATATATATATATATATATATATATATATATATATATATATATATATATATATAAATCTCCATCAAAAGTAACTGCTGGACTATCACCTTCGATATGATTTACTAAAATGAATACGAATCACGAAGCAAATGAAGTTCATTAATCATTGAATATTGTTTTTACTAAATTTTCATAAGCTACCAATATACAATCCAACTTGAGATATATATTCACTAGGGTTTTGGTCTTTCATAGGATTGATCTTGAACTTCATTTTATTTAGTCATGTTTTTGGTAAACTGTTCTCCAGAATCCTCAAAACCACCATCGAAGACATAGGGAGAGTAGTGAAAGTGAGGAGAAAACGGATTACTCCGATTATTTTGAAGGAGAAAATCCCTCAATGAGCAGACTAGAATATCAGATATACGTCTTGTTTAACTAATGAATTTCTAAAAATCTAATCTAATAACATAAAAAACTAACCTAATCTTCACAAAACCAATTTCAATGCAACCTATGCTAAAGCAAGGTTACTTCTAAATTATGTTCTTCACTTCGAAATTTTCTTCCAGTTAGCATGCAATTTTCAAACTTAATATGTAAGAAGTCATAAAATAACAACTCGATTTCATAGTAATACAAAATCAATATATCTCTTTTATGTTATATGATACCCCCATTTGTAGCTTTGCAGCTCAGCAAATAATTTACAATGGAAGATTGCAAGTTGATTTTTCGAAATAAGAAAGTATCTCTTTGCTAGTCGGAGCTCATTCCTCGTGTAGTAACCTCCGTCGACTCAAAGCATATACACCATTACATGAGTAAAATTGATTACCTAATTGCAAATGTACATCCTTGGGCTCTGAGTATTGTGTAAAATACAGTAAGAACTAGTATAACTTAGCTACAAAAAGATATTACATTTCTCTGCCGACATAATTCCACATAATACTAAAGAACAATAGGAAACAGTATTTTTTCTTCACGCCACTATAGGTGTCTGAGAAGCCATTCTCTCTCTCTCTCTCTCTCTCTCTCTCTCTCTCTCTCTCTCTCTCTCTCTCTCTATATATATATATATATATATATATATATATATATATATATATATATATATATATATATATATATATATATATATATTTATATATATATATATATATATATATATATATATATATATATATATATATATATATATATATATATATATATATATATATATATATATATATATATATATATATATATATATATATATATAGTGCCTTGGTTTAGTAATTATAAGTCCCAAGTTCAAGTCCCGGTCGGGGTAAAATGATTCTTATATATATATATATATATATATATATATATATATATATATATATATATATATATATATATATTATATATATATATATATATATATATATGGATTCGGTTTTACGTCACGAACTCCCTTTTCTACTAAGGGCTAGAACGATTGCCTTCTTACGGAGGACTTGTTTTGGCAGATGTAATCGTTACCCTGAGAGTGTATGCCCTTGCTAACCTCAGTCCGTGACGGGGCGCGAACTCTCGACCTGCTCAGAGTCGCAGACGCTACCATTTTGCCACGGAGACTACATATATATATATATATATATATATATATATATATATATATATATATATATATATATATATATATATATATATATATATATATATATATATATATATATATATATATATATATATATATATATATATATATATATATATATACTGTATATATATAACCAGATAAGCACATTACATATGGCAAAATCTATTTCGAGAGATATACCAGCTGTGCAAGAAATATTTACTTCTTACTGAGAGAATGAAAAGAATGTTTATCTTCCTTAACACCTGCGCCCATGAAGGTACTGTACTCTGTTGACCATTAATGTTCAACCGGCAGATATCCCAGCCTGTAAGTGAGAAGGCAATAGTTGACAGATTTGGTTACCAGGACATCCACCGGGTGGCTTAACTCATTGTAATTTATCGTTTCATATTGTAACCCATTGCTGTCGGCGGATTTCCCGCACACTGGAAATCACACGCAAGAAGTACAACAACTTTTGTAAGAGTTGACGAAAATATTTTTGGCTGTCGAAAATCATTCTGATATATATATATATATATATATATATATATATATATATATATATATATATATATATATATATATATATATATATATATATATATATATATATATATATATATATATATATATATATAAACACACTTAAACACATAAACGCAATTAAAGAACGAGGAAAAGATAAGCATGATCCAAAATGGTCAAATATGACGAAAGACTACAAGAAGAAGAAATAATAATCAAATAAAAGCATATTAAATGTAAATATAGATATAAGCATGTTAATATATCCTGCTATGTCTAATAGCAGTGGAAAAAATGTCCAAACTAGCCTCTTGAGACAAGCCAGAGCTACCATTTTGACAGGAGAGGAAGCCAATTAAGCCCGAACTACGAGTCTTTGCGAAAGGGGGAGCTTAGTACAGTATGTAGTGAATATCTATGTGAGTGTGTGCGCTTTTGTGTCTGTGTGTATATGTGAGAGAGAGAGAGAATATTTTTTTTTCATCCCTCTAGGATCTTACATTCATAAAACATAGAGTACTTCTACAGACATACAGAGCATTTCTTAGCGAGGAGGCCATAAAAAGACTAATCTCAATGATGCCCTGACAGGTTACTTGGTCAAGACACTGAAGCGTGTCAGATAAACTCCAATTAAGAGACGATTCCCTCCTCCACTAATTGGCTTGATTAGGGTGTTAAATCACCTTATTCAGCAGATAAGAGGTGATTTGTGGCGGTTAAGAAGATATGGTAGGACATTGTGCTACAACTGGCAATAATCAACTGATTAAGTACATGCATATAGACATATATTCTAAATTAAATATGAACCAGCTGTCGGGATAAAGGTCATGTACATTATGTCTATAAAACAGAAATAAATAAAACTGGACATACCCTGAGTATTTTTATTCTCAACGTTTTTTAGTTATTACTTACCCAAGGTGTCTACATTTCTGGATCTATTCTACGTCAACTGAAGAAAATGCACCTTAGAGCGACCAGGGAGACAAGTATACAGACAGGGGCTCTGGAAGGCAGAAGATGGGGCATGAGATTGTTGCTAAAATATTAAGTTAGACTGGGTTAGCATAGTAAATCTGGAGAAAGTGTCCCTAACAATAATCTCAAGTGCGTTTTTTCCATTTGATTCATTAGTCTGCTTATATGGGATAGTTAGCCCCTATAAAAGTCTCATCCAATGAAGATACTGTTCGACCTTCGACTTCATATTCCAATGATATTTCAACGAGTCTGTTGAGGTGGCAGTTTTTGCCATGCGAAAAACACCACATACCTCTTCTCCATTTCCCAAAGTAACTTTAGCGTAGAGGAGATTTACAAGTTAGTCTGGGAACTTCATACTGGGGACCTATTAGGGACGCTATCTCAATTGAGTAGCCTAAGGATATTTATGGAAAAATCAAGAAATAACACTTACACTATGCCTGCCTGCTCTCTCTCTCTCTCTCTCTCTCTCTCTCTCTCTCTCCTCTCTCTCTCTCTCTCTCTCTCTCTCCTCTCTCTCTCTCTCTCTCTCTCTCTCTCTCTCTCTGTTTGGAAGTTTCATATTGTTGTAAACTAACTTTAATGCATAAACCACCGAAAAAAATAAGGGTTTTAAGAGTAGGAGTAAAATTTATTTACTTAAGGTCTAGGAGATTGTTTTACCACCTATCGATGTACACACACAAACACATACGCGTGTTTGGACCAGGGTAGAATAGTTATTAAAATGCTCGACTCGGGAGGTGAAACACCGGCGATAAAGCCCACCATGGGGCATTAGGAAGGGCATCCAGTCTTCTTTCGCAATATTCAGTCTCAATTCTTCTACTCACATAATGAATGCCACATAAATCCCATATATATATATATATATATATATATATATATATATATATATATATATATATATATATATATATATATATATATATATATAATATATATTATATATAATCAAATAAACACATTAACATATGTTAAAACATGAATCATATTTTCCTGAGACTCGAACCTAAGACAAATAGTTGCTGTACCAAGGCGCCTTGGCACAGTAATTATAAGTCTTAGGTTGGAGTCCTGGTCAGGGGCAAAATATGATTCATATATATATATATATATATATATATATATATATATATATATATATATATATATATATATATATATATATATATATATATGTATGTGTGTGTGTGTGTGTGTGTGTGTGTGTGTGTGTGTGTGTGTGTGTGTGTGTGTGTGCGTAAGTATGTATGTATGTATGTATGTATTTACATATATACGTATGTATGACTGCATTTATGTATGTATGTATGTATGGTATGTATGTATGTATGTGATTACCTTATTGTGTTTACGGGAAAGAGCCCATAGCATTATCTACCTCCTCGCTTAGCCAATTCCAATTATCAACTACTCTTACACTGAAAAAGAGTTATTTCCTTACATCCTGCAAAGAAGTTTTCTTCCGAAGCTTAAGACTATGACCTCTAGTTCTAGAGCCAGCCATATCAAAATATCGATCCCTATCCACTCTATCATAACCATGAAGGAATTTAAAGACTGTCACCATATCCCCCCTCAATCTTCTAGCTTCGAGTGATGGTAAGTCTAATTCTCAAAGCCTCTCATCATAATTGAGATTATGTATTTCTATCACCAGTTTCGTAGCATGTCTTTGAACTTTTTCAAGCTTAGCTATGTGCTTTTTCAAGTGCGGATTCCAAAAGGGGGCTTCATATTCGAGTTTTGGCCTCACATAG
>JAXCGZ010007877.1:25000-35000 GCA_037179515.1 Halocaridina rubra | reverse complement strand
AGATTGTGAAGAAAGTAAAAAAACGAGAACAATGGTAGAGAACTTCAGGAGGATCTAAATAATCTGCATGAGTGGTCAGAAAAGTGGCTAATGAAATTCAATACTTCAAAATGTAAGGTAATGAGAATGGGTACAAGTGCAAGAAGGCCCAAGCTTGACTACTCGGTGGCTGGAGTACAACTTCAAGAGACAGAAAATGAGAGAGATCTAGGAGTAAACATACTGGCAGATTTGTCTCCAGAAATACAAATAAATGGCATAGTAAGGGCAGCATATTCATTCTTATCAAATGTAAGGGTAGCCTTCAGGCACATGGACAAGGAAATGTTCAGAAATATTTATGTAACCTATGTGAGGCCAAAACTCGAATATGCAGCCCCCTTTTGGAATCCGCACTTGAAAAAGCACATAGCTAAGCTTGAAAAAGTTCAAAGACATGCCACGAACCTGGTGCCAGAAATACGCAATCTCAGTTATGATGAGAGGCTGGGGGAATTAGACTTACCATCACTCGAAGCTAGAAGAGTGAGGGGGGATATGGTGACAGTCTTTAAATTCCTTCATGGTTATGATAGAGTGGATAGGGATCGATATTTTGATATGGCTGGCTCTAGAACTAGAGGTCATAGTTTGAAGCTTCGTAAGAAAACTTCTTTGCAGGATGTAAGGAAATACTTTTTCAGTGTAAGAGTAGTTGATAATTGGAATTGGCTAAGCGAGGAGGTAGTTAATGCTATCTCAATCCATAGTTTTAAGGACAGGTATGATAAGTATTACTAAGTATAAAATGGAACCGATCAGGAGACGGGAAGATACGAGCTTTGGGCTCTTTCCCGTAAACACAATTAGGTAATCACAATTAGGCAATCACACACACACACCCACACATGAGGAGGAACTATCCGAAAGGAGATTACATAAAAATGAATGAGCTTTTTGCAGTTATTGACTGGAGAACCTTATTTTACAACAAATCTGTCCAAGAAATGTATGACATCTTTTGTGAGAAATATGGGAAGATAGTAGATTGCTGCATACCTGTCACCAAAGTAGGTGTAATTCATGACAGAGAGAAATGGTTCGATAATGAGTGTAAAAGAGCTAAGGAGTGGAGAGACAAATGCTGGAAAAGGTATAGGAGGAGAAAAAACATAAATGCCTGGCAAACCTACAAAAGAGCAAGAAATGACTACCTAAGTAAAGGGAGAGAGGCAGAGAGAGACTATGAGAGGGACATCACCAGGAAGGCTAAAGAAAATCCCAAGCTTTTCCACAGCTTTATCAGAGGAAAACTGAAGGTAAAAGAACAGGTTTTAAGGCTAAAGAGAGCGGATGGAAGCATCACTGAGACGGATGAAGAGATCTGCAAAGAATTGAACAAGGAGTTTCAGTCAGTATTTACAGTAGAAAATACCCCACCCCATCAGATTGCAGAGATAGAAGCTCAAGGGCCGATATTAGAGAAAATCAACCTTACAGCCACAAAGGTATGCAAAGCGCTGATGGATTTAGATGTTCATAAAGCTACAGGTCCTGATGACATATCCCCTCATGTACTTAAAAAATGCGCAAGCTCAATATCAGTGGCACTAAGTATCATATTTAAAAAGTCACTGGAATCAGGGGAGATTCCAAAATGCTGGAAACAAGCAAATGTGATACCTATCTTCAAAAAGGGAAGGAGGGATACAGCTCTGAACTACAGACAAGTTTCCTTGACCAGCATAGTTTGCAAAGTTATGGAGAAACTACTAAAGAAATATATCTCTCTTCACTTGGAATCCTTCAACTTTTTGTCAGTGAGGCAACATGGCTTCAAAGAAGGTAGATCAACAGTAACAAATTTATTAGAATTTTATGATGAGGTAAGCCGAATCTTACAGGAAAAAGATGGATGGGCAAATTGCTTATTCCTAAACTTCCAGAAAGCGATTGACACTGCTCCACATGGGAGACTTATTTGGAAGCTGCAAGCAATGGCTAGAATAGGTGGAAATGTCTTGGAATGGATGGAAACTTACTTAGAAGAAAGGAAATAGAGGGTTAGAGTAAGACACTCAGTGTCTGAATGGAGAAGAGTTAGTAATGGAGTTCCACAGGGTTCAGTTTTAGGACCACTTTTGTTCCTTGTATATGTAAATGACCTACCAGAGTCTGTAAATTCATTCATGAATATGTTTGCAGATGATGCAAAGATTGTGAAGAATGTAAAAAACGAGAAAAGTGGTAGAGTAGTTCAGGAAGATCTAAATAGTCTGCATGAGTAGTCAGAAAAGTGGCTAATGAAATCCAATACTTCAAATTGTAAGGTAATGAGAATGGGTACAAGTGCAAGAAGGCCCAAGCTAGACTACTTGGTGGCTGGAGTACAACTTCAAGAGACAGAAAATGAGAGAGATCAAGGAGTAAATATACTGGCAGATTTGTCTCCAGAAATACATATAAATGGAATAGTAAGGGCAGCATATTCATTCTTATCAAATGTAAGGGTAGCCTTCAGGCACATGGACAAGGAAATGCTCAGAAATATTTATGTAACCTATGTGAGGCCAAAACTCGAATATGCAGCCCCCTTTTGGAATCCACACTTGAAAAAGCACATAGCTAAGCTTGAAAAAGTTCACAGACATGCCACGAAACTGGTGATAGAAATACGCAATCTCAGTTATGATGAGAGGCTGAGGGAATTATACTTACCATCACTCGAAGCTAGAAGATTGAGGGGGGATATGGTGACAGTCTTTAAATTCCTTCACGGTTATGATAGAGTGGATAGGGATCGATATTTTGATATGGCTGGCTCTAGAACTAGAGGTCATAGTTTAAAGCTTCGTAAGAAAACTTCTTTGCAGGATGTAAGGAAATACTTTTTCAGTGTAAGAGTAATTGATAATTAGAATTGGCTAAGCGAGGAGGTAGTTAATGCTATCTCAATCTATAGTTTTAAGGACAGGTATGATAAGTATCACTAAGTATACAATGGAGCCGATCAGGAGATGGGAAGATACGAGCTTTGGGCTCTTTCCCGTAAACACAATTAGGTAATTACAATTAGGTAATTACACCCACCCACATTCGGCCACATTCCTCCTGCTGTGACTGGCTCTGTTTACAAGTTGTGAGCCCTCCAATATTTAGGATTAAGCAAGAGACCGTGACCTGCTACGGACGTTAAATCACCGAAGCAAGGTATCTAAGACCATAGTGACTCTCTAGAGGGTTTTGCAGGAGTTGTGAGTAGTGCTGAACTTGTTTTTTTTGAAGTGAAATATTTGAAAGATTTGAATCCTTACTCTACATCCCCTCTTTACCTGTTGGCTGACTTCTGCGCACGCACACTGGTGTTGTGACGTCACTGAGCTTCCACCGCGGCTCTGCTTAACAACAATGGATCCAACTGTTATTACCAAACTATTGGAATCTCAAGAAAATGCATATAAGAATGCTATGGAGGTAATGGTGAAACAGCTTAGTGACAGGCTAAAATCACTCGAATCCACAGTTTCTGACCTGACGACAAGCCTGGAGTTCAGCCAGAGAGAAATTGATGACCTCAAATTGACTATTAAAATTCATGAGAAAGAAAAGAGTAAAGACAGAGAAACAATCGATAATCTATCTCAACAAATAAATTCTGCAAATCAACAAATAATCACCTTAGAAGAACGCTTGAATTACCAAGAAGACTATTCCAGAAGAAACAACATCCGATTAAGCGGTGTAGAGGAGAGACGCGATGGGGAGACCTGGGAGCAAACAACGACGACGATGGTATCAGCCCTGATATCTGATAAATTACAGCTAGAAGGCATGACGTTGGAGAGGGCTCACAGGGTGGGACCACTTCATGATGACAAACCTCGCACCATAGTGGCTCGTTTCTCCTGCTACTGTGACAGAGAGACGGTCATGCGAAATGCCAAAAAGTTGAAAGGCACCAAGATCTACCTTAATGATGGCCTATGTGCCGCATCACAGGCAATAAAATCTGCACAGATGCCACAACTAAAAAAGGCTAGATCAGAAGGGAAAATTGCCTACTTTAAACATACGAAGCACATCGTGAAGGAACGATACAACACTGAGAGTGTGGCTGGTGCTGTGGGTGCTGTGGGTGGCGTGGATGAGGAGTTGACCAGGAACGGTGGTGCGGGGGTGGGGGCGCAGGAGTGAGGGGCGGGAGAGCGATGTGTCATCACTCGCACCCCCTCTTGCCGTGGCTCCCGCCATGGGAGCTATAAAATGCTCGCACCCTAAACCAATAAATGGCCGGAAGAACCTGGTAAGATTTGGTAGAAGTAAATGGTAGCTTGTAAGTCAGTAATGTAAAAGTAGTGTAATTTATTTCTTCACCATGGCTGTAAATAGATACCTTCCATACTATTCCATTAGTGACGATAAACTTATAAGGCTAACAAACAACGACAAAGTACTTCCCAATTATTTATGCATCAATGAGCTTGATAAGATGATATTTACCCACCTGATATTGAAAATGAAATAGATTTGTTTTTGAATAATATGAGAAATGCAACCAACACTTTTTCAATTTATATATACTTAAATGAACTGCATTAAAATTTAAATAAATCTAATGCATTTTCGGTTTTGTGCATGAACATTAGAAGTCTTGCAAATAATCTTCAAATATTTCTTGATCAATGTTTAACAGAAAACAATATATGTGATGTAATGGGCTTTTCGGAGACTAGGCTGGATAATGATATTGAATCATTGTATAATATAACAGGGTACAATATGTTCACTCAGAACAGAGACAGGAAAGGTGGAGGTGTATGTATGTATGTAGCTAATAAGTATAGCTCGAGTGTTATAAAGGAGTGCAGTATGATGGAACAATTCACTGAATGTGTTAGTGTACAGGAACATAACGGTAAGGAAAATTGCTTCTTTGCATCTGTATATATACCACCAAAGGAGAACATGCCTGAATTCCTTGAAGCTTTACTGAAAGTATTTGATTTTGCAGCAAGAAAAAAGTACAAAACTATTTATTTATTCGGTGATTGGAACTTAGATTTTTTTAAAATAAATGATCAAAGAGTAACTGATTTTATAAGCTTAATGTATTCACGTGGCTGCTTTCCAATAACTACTAAACCTGCGAGCGTAACTGAAAATAGTGCATCTCTAATCGATCATATCTGGACCACAAATCTTGAAGACAACATAAGTAATTACATAGTGTACACCGACATAAGATCATTTCGCAGTATACTCCCAGTTTAAAAAAGAACATAAATTTGATGCATATGTAGAAAAAAAGACATTACTCTGATGATAACATAGCTAAATTTACTAGAGATATATCACATGAAAAATGGCAACATATCATAGACCTAAATAATGCAAATGAAGCTTTTAATAAATTTCACTGTACATTTAGAGATAAATTTCTAGACTGCTTTCCTCTAAGAAAATCGACTGTAAATAAAAACAACAGATGCCCACACATAACTGCAGGATTAAAAAATAACATCAAAGAAAAACACCGATTAGAAAGGCTTGCATCAATATGGCCTTTGTCTTTTGGAACCAGATATAAAGCTTACAGGAACAAATTAGTAACACTACTTCGAGCTGCAAAAAATAGATATTTTCAGGATAAGCTTAAGAAGGAACAAGGAAACAGCAAGTCCACCAGGAATACAATAAACAGCCTAATGGGACGAAAACAAATTAATCATTCAAAGGAAATCAAATTACAAAATGATAATGACCACACTGCTAATATCTTTAATAATCATTTCTTAACTATAGCACAACCAACACAGGAACAACAAAATGTGCAACAAAACTCACACCGACATTTTCTCAATAATCCACCAGACTTTTCGTTTTACTTGTATTCTGTAATAAGGGAGGAAGTCACTAAATATATAAAAACCTTAAAACCAAATACAGCGTCGGGATATGATGGAATTCCATCAAACCTACTCCAGGTCACTGCCCATTACATTGGTACCCCATTTACCCACATAATCAATCTATGTATTCAGCAAGGATGTTTTCCAGACAAACTAAAAAGTGCTAAAGTAATACCTATATTTAAGTCAGGCACTGTAGATGATGACAATAACTATAGACCTATATCAATCGTACCGTCCTTAAGTAAAGTGTTTGAAAAAGCGATTGTTCACAGACTTAAGGAATTCCTTGAAAAGTTCTACCTATTATCTGAAAATCAATACGGATTCCGTAATAATAAGACCACTGAAAAAGCAGTAATGAAGTTTACAAGTGATGTTTATCAAAATTTGGAAAATAAAAACTTTGTTGCAGGGGTTTTCCTAGACTTGTCCAAAGCATTTGACTCATTAGACCATGATAATACTAATAGAAAAACTAACTTGTGTGGGTATTAGGGGAACACCATTACACTTATTTAAGAGCTACTTGAAAAATAGAAAACAAGCCGTATATTGTAATTGGAAAGCATCTTTGTTGCAAACTATTGAGAGAGGAGTACCACAGGGATCAATACTGGGCCCACTGTTATTTTTAGTTTATATAAATGATATTTCGAATGCCAGTAATAAATTCAAATATATTCTTTATGCAGATGACACCAACCTTCTCTTGCATGATAATAACCTTGACCACCTGCATTATGTTTTAAATAGTGAACTAGAAAAACTTACCTACTGGGTCTCTGTTAATAAATTAAAGCTAAATGTTTTCAAAACTGACTATATCCTATTTCAAAAAAGATCTGTAGTACACAATATTGGTCAAGTTAATATGAATGGGTATGAAGTTAAAAGAGTTGCTTGCAAGAAATTTTTGGGAGTAATTATTGATGATAATTTAAGTTGGAGATATCATATTCAATCTGTCTGCTCAAAGCTGTCCAAGACGTTTAGAGTTTTGTATAAAATTCGCCATAACCTAATAAATGAGGCCTTAAATAGCATATACTATTCCTTGTGTTATCCTCATATTATATACTGTTTGTCCATCTGGGGTTGTACTTGGCCGTCAATTATAAGGGATGCATTTGTAACTCAGAAAAGACTGACCAGAACTATTACATATAGTGGAAAATATGAATCAACTTCCTCTTTATTCAAGGAGCTAAACTTGCTTAAATTTAATTACTTGATACAATATTGCTGTCTTATTATTATACATAGTGATGTTAACGATAACAGAAAATTATTTATATTTATTCAACACAACCATGGAACCAGAGGTAACAATATAAATCTGATATGTCCACAGCCGAGAACAACCTTCTACAAATTTTCCATTCACTGTTTTGGCCCAAACTGTTGGAATGCATTACCAGAAGATTTAAAAACAATAACTGGCACAAGTTTATTTAAAAAGAAACTCAAGCAGCATTTATTCACTAGGCAAAATCAAGCAGCTGTTGATTAATAATTAATACAGTATTGTTGCATCATTATGTCCATGTTAAGGTCAGACTACTATTTTGTTTTATTACAAGATAAGTATGAGATTGCTATATTGGAGCTTTTGTTAACTATTGCCGTCATACTTTAAATTATGTGAAATGTATATTAAACTGCCTACCAAGGAGGTCTTGCTCAGCAGGCTAGTGCCTCTGAATATAATGTACATATTTATTCCTGTATGTATACTAAATATTTGGCAATAAAACCTATGACTATGACTATGACCCACACACACACACAAACATATAAACACACACACACACACACACACACACACACACACATACACACACACACACACACACACACACACACACACGGACACACACAGTAATCGAAAAAATGAAAGACGTTGTGATGGAAAGGGCAAACCCACTCATCAGACAGGCACTTGATAAGGAGAAGACAGTGGTAATCTCAGGCATAAGTGAATCCCAGGAGCCAACATGGCAGGGGAGACTTGAAGAAAATAAAGCTAGGGTTGTAGACCTGATAAGAAAGCTTGGAGTAGTATGTGGTCCTGAGGATATTGTAAACATACACCAACTAGGTAAATATTCGAGGGAAGGAAAGCCGAGACCAACAAAAGTAACCTTTGAGAGAGGGGAGACATGTAGGGAAATATTGTTGAGAAAAAAAAGTCTAAAAGACCTTCAAGAATGCAAAGAAGTGTTCATTAGACGATACAGAACACAGGAAGAGATGGGAAAGATCAAAAACTTGTTGCAAGAGGCAAGAAGGTTAAATGATGAAAGAAATGAAGAAGAGAAGAAAAATTTTCGTTACGGAATACTTCCAGACAAAGGGGAGATAAAGAAGATAATGACAGAAGATCAGGGGATGGGGCCTCATTAAGATTGTTATACACAAATGCTGATGGATTAGCAGGTAAGGCAGTAGAATTAAAAGATAGGATTCACAACAGTAAG
This sequence comes from Halocaridina rubra, assembly GCA_037179515.1. Taxonomy (NCBI): domain Eukaryota; kingdom Metazoa; phylum Arthropoda; class Malacostraca; order Decapoda; family Atyidae; genus Halocaridina; species Halocaridina rubra. The sequence goes on along the minus strand of JAXCGZ010007877.1, from coordinate 26,632 downwards.
GCAGATATAGTAGCAATTACAGAGACTAAGTTGAGTGAGGACATAAACAGTGTCACAGTTTTTCCTAAGGGCTTCAGAATACTAAGGGTCGAAAGATCTGAGAGGACTGGTGGAGGGATAGCACTGCTCATAAGTGAGAGGATTCAAGTTGAAGAGATAAACTTGGCTATAGAAAGTGAGTTCAGGGAATTTCTTGTTGCTCGCATAAATACTGGGTCAGAGAGCATTATAATAACTGTTGTATACAACCCACCAAGGAACCAAAATAGGCTTGAAATTTATGAGGAAAGTCATATAGGTACGATTGAAGTCATAAACTCAGTTGTTAACATGGCGCGGGAGAAAAAATGTAGGATTTTGATTATGGGAGACTTTAATCATAAAGAGATAGATTGGATAAATCTTGACCCACACAGTGGTGAGGACTCCTTTGGGGCAAGATTCCTAGATTGCGTACAAGGGAATTTCCTACACCAACATGTAATGGAACCAACAAGAGCCAGGGGTGGGGATGAGCCATCACTACTTGATCTGGTGTTCACAGATAATGTGTTGGATATTGAAAATATTGAGTATGAACCACCAATTGGAAAGAGTGACCACTGTGTGTTGTTGATGGAGTATATCATTGAAGACATTCTTCCTGAGAGTAGAGGCACTGAGGACATGAGGAGGAACTATCAGAAAGGAGATTACATCAAAATGAATGAGCTTTTTGCAGTTATTGACTGGAGAACCTTATTTTACAACAAATCTGTACAAGAAATGTATGACATCTTTTGTGAGAAATATGGGAAGATTGTAGATTGCTGCATACCTGTCACCAAAGTAGGTGTAATTCATGCCAGAGAGAAATGGTTCGATAATGGGTGTAAAAGAGCTAAGGAGTGGAGAGACAAATGCTGGAAAAGGCATAGGAGGAGAAAAAACATAAATGCCTGGCAAACCTACAAAAGAGCAAGAAATGACTACCTAAGTAAAAGGAGAGAGGCAGAGAAAGATTATGAGAGGGACATCACCAGGAAGGCGAAAGAAAATCCCAAGCTTTTCCACAGCTTTATCAGAGGAAAACTGAAGGTAAAAGAACAGGTTTTAAGGCTAAAGAGAGCGGATGAAAGCATCACTGAGACGGACGAAGAGATCTGCAAAGAATTGAACAAGGAGTTTCAGTCAGTATTTACAGTAGAAAATACCCCACCCCCTCAGATTGCAGTGATAGAAGCTCAAGGGCCGGTATTAGAGAACATCAACCTTACAGCCACAGAGGTATGCAAAGCGCTGATGGATTTAGATGTTCATAAAGCTACAGGTCCTGATGACATATCCCCTCATGTGCTTAAAAAATGCGCAAACACAATATCAGTGGCACTAAGTATCATATTTAAGGAGTCATTGGAGTCGGGGGAGATTCCAAGATGCTGGAAACAAGCAAATGTGATACCTATCTTCAAAAAGGGAAGGAGGGATACGGCTCTGAACTAGTTTGCAAAGTTATGGAGAAACTACTAAGGAAACATATCTCTCTTCACTTGGAATCCTTCAACTTTTTGTCAGTGAGGCAACATGGCTTCAGAGAAGGAAGATCAACAGTAACAAACTTATTAGAATTTTATGATGAGGTAAGCCAAATCT
>JAXCGZ010007877.1:17500-20000 GCA_037179515.1 Halocaridina rubra | reverse complement strand
GTTGACAAACTCCATGATTAATCTGTTCGAGGACAGCTCCCGCTGCAGTATCGCTGGCATCAGTAGACAATATGAGAGGTAGACCAGGTGTTGGAAAGTTAAGATGGGCTGCAGCAGAAAGTACTCTTTTGGCAGCATTAAAGGCACCTCCTTGGGAAGGGCCCCAGGATAGTGATTTTGGTTTTCCAGCCAGTTCTGTATATACTGGAGTCATTATTGAAGCAATGATTGGTAAAAAACGATGGTAATAGTTGACCATTCCTACAAATTCTTGCAAGGCCTTTATAGTAGTAGGCTTAGGGAATGTCTGGCCGGCGGTTACTTTTTCTTGGAGGGGAAGGACACCCATGGAGAAGATACAGTGTCCCAGGAACTCTACTTCTTTGACTCCAAATACACACTTGTCGTTCCTGATGATGACACCAGCAGAGCATAGATGTTCAAGAACTTGGTGGAGGTGTTTGGTGTGGGTGTCATGATTAGGAGAGAAAACTAGGATGTCATCCACATAAGCAACACAGAAGGGTAGGTCACCCAAAATCCCATCCACCATGCGTTGGAAAGTGGCTCCGGCATTTCTGAGGCCGAATCAAGAGTAGTTGAACGTATATGTTTCAAAGGGAGTGGTTATGGTTGTCTTGGGAATGTCTTCAGGATTCATAGGGACTTGATAGTAACCTTTGAGCAAGTCCAGTTTGGAAAATATCTTGGCCCCATGTAGGTATGTCGTGACATCAGCAATGTTAGGGAGAGGGTAATGATCAGGTTCTTTCATCATATTCAGTCGCCTGTATTCACTGCAGGGTCGTAGTGTGCCGTCCTTTTTTATTACTATGTGCAATGGGAATGCCCATGGGCTGGATGCCTTTTGACATAGACCCATTTCTTCCATTTCCTTGAAAACCTGATATTGGTAATGTTAGGGGGTGTGCTGGCATATATTGGTGGACGACTAGCTGCATTGTGTGCATCGAGAAGACTGTCTGCACGGGCTGCCAGAGCTGCATCATCGAAAGTTGAAAAATCCGTGATTGCAGCACGGACAGATTCAGGAAGATGCTGTAACCAAAGGGCGAGGAGTACATCTTTGTCTGACTGGTACCTGAACTGAGAAAGACGGGTAATAGCTCTCATCTCAGCAAGTGCGTCAGAAGGGCGCTGATCACCTAGTGCCTGTTTTGAAAGGTCAAATATCATTTTAACTCTTTTCTCTGGAGATGGAAAGAAGTTCTTCAAGAGGAAGGTTTTCAAGTCCTGATATGCGATAGCATTGTCACCTTGGGATTCCAACCTGTCTGATATCTGGGGAAAGAGTGTGTCAGGAATGAATGATAAAACATGATCAGCTTGTGTTCCGGAATTTGTGATCCTCTTTAGACGAAATTGTATTTCTGCACGTCTGGTGTCGATGGTGGAGAACGTAGGGAGTTTGAAGTTAGCAATAAGGTCTGTTGCCAATGTAGAAGGTTTGATGTCTGGCATGACGTGGGTGAGAGATAAAAACACTCCGGGGTCACCAATGTAACGACTGTAGTTACTTCATTACTTCAATCGGAAAGCAAGAGTTATTTTACTTAATATATAAAAGAGGATGTTCACCAATACAAGCAGAATATTGAACTGATTTAATGATCAAATTCAGGATTATTTATATGTACAGCTATTTCAGTGGGAGGAGTTACAAACAACCCAAGAGTAATTATTGACCCATTAAATACAACTCTAAAATAACTTAATAATTACTAAATGATTACATATTCACAATAATTACATATTTTGATAAAATATATTATTTACAATTTGTACATTTGTAATATATATATATATATATATATATATATATATATATATATATATATATATATATATATATATATATATATATATATATATATATATATATATATATATATATATATATATATATATATATATATATATATATATATATATATATATATATATATATATATATACACACACATATATATATATATATATATATATATATATATATATATATATATATATATATATATATATATATATATATATATATATATATATATATATATATATATATATACTATATATATATATATATATATATATATATATATATATATATATATATATATATATATATATATATACATAATATATATATATATATATATATATATATATATATATATATATATATATATATATATATATATATATATATATATATATATATATATATATATATATATATATATATATATATATATATATATATATATATATATATATATATATATATATATATATATATATATATATATATATATATATATATATATATATATATATATATATATATATATATATATATATATATATATATATATATATATATATATATATATATATATATATATATATATATATATATATATATATATATATATATATATATATATATATATATATATATATATATATATATATATATATA
>JAXCGZ010007877.1:0-12500 GCA_037179515.1 Halocaridina rubra | reverse complement strand
GGATTCTAAGAGATTGAATACAGAAGATTTCTAGTAGACAAGAGTTTACATACATCCATTGATGGCCTGATTAGTTTTGGTCTTGGTAGTTGAATGACTAGCCCTTTGGCTTCATGAGAGTTAATTTTGAGCCCCAGTCTCACAGAGGCTCTGTGAATTTTATTTAGGTCCTTTTGAGCCAAGACTAAAGCGTCCCAACCTTATGCCAAAAGGTCAGAGTTGTCTGCATAAATGAAGACTTGTGTTTTGAGTGTCTGAAGGGTCTCCACAATTTTCTCAATAAAAGAATAATTAAGGGGGAGGAGCTGAGGATACTGCCTTGAGACATACCATTTCAAAGGGATTGTATTAAAACAGTGTCCATGTCGTTTGACTTGGGTACTTCACTCCTGGGGGCTGAGCTTGATCCAGGAGAGGAGATTGCATTAATTTGCTTGTTGACAAGAGCTGTGTGGATGACATGAGCAATCTTTAGCTCAAAAGCATTTTCCAAGTCGACGATGACAATTATTGCTTGATGTTGGTCAGTATATGATAGAAGCTACGTTATGCATTCTGCTGTCCCAATTCTAGTCTGATAGGCAAATATGTTCTGGTGAAAAGGAGGTCACCTCCATTCGGGTCTGTGAAGTACCATTTTCTCTGCTGTTTTGCATATACAGAGTAGGATAGAGACTGGTCTTGAATTTCCTTGTTTCTTTGATTTTGGAATGGACTGAATGTCTACCCTATTCCACGCACTTGGTCTAACCTTTTGGGTCCACGTAGAGTTACTAAATGAGAGCAGAGCCTGTTCTCCCTGAGGTTCAAGAATTCAGGTCATGCTGTAGGTGATTCTGTCGGTACCAGGCAAAGTGTTTTTAGCGTTCTTGCTTATACTTCTTAGCTCAGATAGGGTGAAGAGAGCATTTATGCAGTCCAAATCATTGCTGTCTTCTATTTGGACCTTCTGGTATGAAGGCACTGAAAGGTTCTCCTTGGTGTTATGGGGAGTATCTCAGAGTTAGTTCTTTCAAGGAATTGCTAAAAAGTTTCTTCACCCCAGTGCTTGGAAAGCAGTTGGGGAGGTTTTGTGTGTTCTAATTTTGGCAAAGTACTTCATTTATATCCCCATTCAGCCCAGCGGTGTAAGCATATTAAGTGTGGAGCACCAGTCTAACCATTTCCCATTTTTTATTTCTTTGATTACCGAGGGAATGTATTCATTGACAACTTGAAGGACTTCATAAGACCTACTTTGACTCTTTTGCAACAGTATCATCTGTCCTGGTGGTTGCTCTGTCTTTTCTTGGAAAGTGGTATGGAAGAGTTAACTGCTACCTGAATGGCGTTGAATAGGTCTGCCTCAGCAGGAAGATTGCATCTTGCATATCTTTTAATAGTATACTTTTCGAAACTGATCCAGTTGGCTTACTCGAAAATTCATAAGAGGTCAAAGAGCTGGTATGGTGTAAGAGACCAAGACATCTAGTTTGAGGTTTATTTCATAGTAGTTGCTGGCAATGATTGGGATTATCCATTAAATAGTATCCTGCTTCAGGGAACTGGAGATATATGTGACGTCCAGGATGCCTTCACTGTTATAGTTTGCCTCCTTGTTATTGAGATATGAGATGGCCTCACATTCTTCCAGTAGACGCATGACATGCAAGTATATGCAAGTTCTTGAAGAGGAGAACATGAGAAAACTGGAGTTGAACTTACCTCCTATTACTAGATCGTTCTGACAGGGTAACCCAAAAAGTGCTGTTATATAAAATTCTCCATCACGTGGCCTGTTTATGATGTAGAGAGTTATGGCGTGGTTTTGGATTTTAATGTTGGAAGCATGAATGCTTAAACTTTTTTCCACAATTGTTTGACTATGTGGCATCTTCTGCAAGCATGTTATTCTTGATGACTGTGGCATTGTCTCTCTTTATAAGTGGTGCCACTCTCTCTCTCTCTCTCTCTCTCTCTCTCTCTCTCTCTCTCTCTCTCTCTCTCTCTCTCTCTCTCTCTCTCTCTCTCTCTCTCTCTCTCTCTCTCTCTATGTATATATATATATATATATATATATATATATATATATATATATATATATATATATATATAGTGTGTGTGTGTGTGTGTGTGTGTGTGTGTGTGTGTGTGTGTGTGTGTGTGTGTGTGTGTGTGTGTGTGTGTGTGTGTGTGTGTGATTACCTAATTGTGTTTACGGGAAAGAGCCCAAAGCTCGTATCTTCCCGTCTCCTGATCGGTTCCATTTTGTACTTTGTGATACTTATCATACCTGTCCATAAAACTATGGACTGAGATAGCATTAACTACCCCCTCGCTTAGCCAATTCCAATTATCAACTACTCTTACACTGAAAAAGTATTTCCTTACATCCTGCAAAGAAGTTTCTTACGATGCTTCAAACTATGACCTCTGGTTCTAGAGCCAGCCATATCAAAATATCGATCCCTATCCACTCTATCATAACCATGAAGGAATTTAAAGACTGTCACCATATCCCCCCTCACTCTTCTAGCTTCGAGTGATGGTAAGTCTGTTTCCCTCAGCTTCTCATCATAACTGAGATTACGTATTTCTGACACCAGTTTCGTGGCATGTCTTTGAACTTTTTCAGGCTTAGCTATGTGCTTTTTTCAAGTGCGGATTCCAAAAGGGGCTGCTATTCAAGTTTTGGCCTCACATAGGTTACATAAATATTTCTGAGCATTTCCTTGTCCATGTGCCTGAAGGCTACCCTTACATTTGATAAGAATGCATATGCTGCCCTTACTATGCCATTTATATGTATTTCTGGAGACAAATCTGCCAGTTTGTTTACTCCTTGATCTCTCTCATTTTCTGTCTCTTGAAGTTGTACTCCAGCCACCAAGTAGTCAAGCATGACCCTTCTTGCACTTGTACCCATTCTCATTACCTTACATTTTGAAGTATTGAATTTCATTAGCCACTTTTCTGACCACTCATGCAGACTATTCAGATCTTCCTGAAGTTCTATACCATTGTTCTCGTTTTTTACTTTCTTCACAATCTTTGCATTATCTGCAAACATATTCATGAATGAATTTACAGACTCTGGTAGGTCATTTACATATACAAGGAACAAAAGTGGTCCTAAACCTGAACCCTGTGGAACTCCACTACTAACTCTTCTCCATTCAGACACTGAGTGTCTTACTCTAACCCTCTGTTCCCTTCCTTCTAAGTAAGTTTTGTATCCATTCCAAGACATTTCCACCTATTCTAGCCATTGATTGCAGCTTCCTAATAAGTCTCCCATGTGGAACAATGTCAAATGCTTTCTGGAAGTCTAGGAATATGCAATATGCCCTGCCCTCTCATTCCTGTAAGATTCGGCTTACCTTATCATAAAATTCTAATAAGTTTGTCGCTGTTGATCTACCTTCTACGAAGCCATGTTGCCTCACTGACAAAAAGCTGAAGGATTCCAAGTGAAGAGAGATAAGTTTCCTTAGTAGTTTCTCCATAACTTTGCAAACTATGCTCGTCAAGGAAACTGGTCTATAGTTCAGAGCTGTATCCCTCCTTCCCTTTTTGAAGATAGGTATCACGTTTGCTTGTTTCCAGAATCTTGGAATCTCCCCAGACTCCAGTGACTTTTTGAATATGATACTTAGTGCCACTGATATTGAGTTTGCGCATTTTTTAAGTACATGAGGGGATATATCATCAGGACCTATAGCTTTATGAACATCTAACTCCATCACCGCTTTGCATACCTCTGTGGCTGTAAGGTTGATTTTCTCTAATACCGGCCCTTGAGCATCTATCACTGCAATATTAGGAGGTGGGGTATTTTCTACTGTAAATACTGACTGAAACTCCTTGTTCAATTCTTTGCAGATCTCTTCATCCGTCTCAGTGATGCTTCCATCCGCTCTCTTAAGCATTAACACCTGTTCTTTTACCTTTATTTTTTCTCTGATAAAGCTGTGGAAAAGCTTGGGATTTTCTTTAGCCTTCCTGGTGATGTCCCTCTCATAGTCTCTCTCTGCCTCTCTCCTTTTACTTAGGTAGTCATTTCTTGCTCTTTTGTAGGTTTGCCAGGCATTTATGTTTTTTCTCCTCCTATACCTTTTCCAGCATTTGTCTATCCACTCCTTAGCTCTTTTACACCCATTATCGAACCATTTCTCTCTGGCATGAATTACACCTACTTTGGTGACAGGTATACAGCAATCTACTATCTTCCCATATTTCTCACAAAAGATGTCATACATTTCTTGTACAGATTTGTTGTAAAATAAGGTTCTCCAGTCAATAACTGCTAAAAGCTCATTCATCTTGATGTAATCTCCTTTTGGATAGTTCCTCCTCATGTCCTCAGTGCCTCTACTCTCAGGCAGAATATCTTTAATGATATTCTCCATCAACAACACACAGTGGTCACCCTTTCCAATTGATGGTTCATACTCAATTTTTTCAATATCCAACACATTGTCTGTGAATACTAGATCAAGTAGTGATGGGTCATCCCCACCCCTGGCCCTCGTTGGTTCCATTACATGTTGGTGTAGGAAATACCCTTGTACGCAATCTAGGAATCTTGCTCCGAATGAGTCCTCACCACTGTGTGGGTCAAGATTTATCCAATCTAGCTCTTTATGATTAAAATCTCCCATAATCAAAATCCTACATTTTCTCTCCCGTGCCATGTTAACAACTGAGTTTATGATTTCAATAGTACCTATATGACTTTCCTCATAAAGTTCTAGCCTATTCTGGTTCCTTGATGGGTTATATACGACAGTTATTATAATGCTATCTGACCCAGTATTTATGCAAGCAACAAGAAATTCCTTGAACTCACTTTCTATAGCCAAGTTTATTTCTTCAACTTGAATCCTTTCACTTATGAGCAGTGCTATCCCTCCACCAGTCCCCTCAGATCTTTCAACCCTTAATATTCTGAAGCCCTTAGGAAAAACTATGACACTGTTTATGTCCTCATTCAACTTAGTCTCTGTACTTGCTACTATACCTGCCTTACTGTTTTGAATCCTATCTTTTAATTCTACTGCCTTACCAGCTAATCCATCCGCATTTGTGAATAACAATCTTAATGAGGCCCCATCCCCTGATCTTCCGTCATTATCTTCTTTATCTCCCCTTTGTCTGGAAGAAGTCTGAAATGAAAATTTTTCTTTTCTTCATTTCTTTCTTCATTTAACCTTCTTGCCTCTTGCAACAATTTTTGATCTTTCCCATCTCTTCCTGTGTTCTGTATCGTCTAATGAACACTGTGTGTGTGTGTGTGTGTGTGTGTGTGTGTGTGTGTGTGTGTGTGTGTGTGTCCGCGCGTGCGTAAATCTTATTTTATTTTTACCGTTTAAATGGTATTGCAATCAAACAAAGCGAATTTTGTATTATTTTGTTCTGCCTTGATGCCCTCGGCTGTTTCCATACATAATATGCTTTCACGCAGTCCTGGTAATCCTTTTTAATTGTCTTAATTTGAATTTTAAATTGTGCTTTATCCAATAAAGAAACTGTTTTCATAAACTTCACTAATTCTGTCAATTCCTGTGGCAGGTAAATGAACATCTGACATACTGCAGATTTCTTAAACAGTGTAAACCTAGGATACCATATTGTTAGTTAGCTAGACACGCAAAAATGGTTTTCATAAACGAATCTGACGCGGTTCTGTGTATGGCTAGGATCCCGTATGGGATCCTTGCCATACACAGAACCGCGACAGATACGTTTATGAAATCCATTTGTGCGTGTCTAGCTAACTAACAATATGGTATCCTAGGTTTACACTGTTTATGAAATCGGGCCATAGAGTCTCCCACTTATGTATTTTAACATACTGATTTTCTTGTTGCTCATTTTATATTTTGCACCTCTGTATACTACTTCTCTATATATTAGAAATCAGTTACTTACCTAGATGAGTACATGATATACTCAAAAGCTCTATAGCACTCCGTTACTTCCCTTTTCCTTCAAAGTATTCATATATGTGTATGTGTGTGCGTGTGTTATCTCTATCTCTTCCTAACCTCCACGTAAGTTGCTAGCCAACTTTTCCTTAGTTCACACAGCAATCTAAATGCTATATATTAAAATACTTCTTTCTCACATCACTCAGTCTAATTATCTATCAATTTATCTAACTATTTATCAATCTCTATCTAAATTGTCTAATCTATAAATCTTCTTTTTATCTATATACCTACTTATTCATATATATATCTATCTATATCCATCCTTCTTCCTATTTGTCTATCTGTCTATCATAATCTTCATCGCTGTCATCCTCCTCTTCCTTGTCCAAATGCTCCACCTCCTTCAATATCTTGATTTGGCAGAACTCATTCTAAACTCATAATCGAGTTTTGCAAACCGTTAACAATCCTTCTAAGTCTTATGATTTGGGGGGAAGGAGAGAGAGAGAGAGAGAGAGAGAGAGAGAGAGAGAGAGAGAGAGAGAGAGAGAGAGAGAGAAGTTCATTAAGAGGTAAAAGAAATCTATTTGAATATAAGCTACATCGGGAAATTGTGATGAGATTAGCAGGAGAATTGTATTAATCTGAAATTTGCAAGAGGTAAGATTGGATGGATATGTGTGTGTGTGTGTGTGAGAGAGAGAGGAGAGAGAGAGAGAGAGAGAGGAGAGAGAGAGAGAGAGAGAGAGAGAGAGAGAGGAGAGAGAGAGAGAGAGAGAGAGAGAGAGAGAGAGAGAGAGAGAGAGAGAGAATATTTCTTAGACAACTAAAATATGAGATATAGTATCAAATCAACTAACTAAAAGAGAAAAAAAAATAATGATTTTGGGGAGAGGTAACTGGGACCACAGACTTGCAGAATCGAACTGATGGAATATTGACGTTTTACAAACTCTGGTACTCTAGGTTATACAACACTTTTCTACAGAACTGCGCATACCATTTCATGAGTGAGATGTCCTGTATATTATATGTACAATCTGTAGAAATGAAGCAAGCACATTACATATGTGAAAACATGAATAATTTTTGTTTTCATTTTTTACCCCGACTGGGACTCGAACATATAACTTATGATTACTAAGTCAAGGCACTACCACTACACCACATAAGGTTAAAAGGAGTTAAATCTTATATCTGCTATACTTAGGAATGAACGCATTCTAACTGAATGCCACTATGTTCATATTACAGATTCCCCAACCTCACTCGTGGCTTCATTTTAGTATTTAATTCAAATCCCAATCTCATTCGGGCCATGAAATTATCAAATAAGCACATTACATATGTGAAAACATGAATCATTTTTTACCCCAACCGTGACTCGAACCTAGGACTTATGATTACTAAGTCAAGGCGCTACCACTACACCACAGATGGTTAAAATGAATCCAACCTTATAGCTTATATCTGCTATACTTAGGAATGAATGCATTCTAACTGAATGCCACTATGTTCATAATACAGATTCCCCAACCTCACTCGTGGCTTCATTTTAGCATTTAATTCAAATCCCAATCTCATTCGGGCAATGAAATTATCAAATAGGCATATTACATATGTGAAAACATGACTCATTTATTACCCCTATCGGGACTCGAACATAGGACTTATGATTACTAAAACAAGGCGCTACCACTACACCACAGAATAATAATAATAATAATAATAATAATACTTTATTTCCAACATACATTGGGTATTCAAATATGGGTGTACAATTAAAATTTACAAGTAAAATCTTCCTTTAAGAGTAACTTCTTAAGATTATATTTAAAAGTATACACTGAACCAGCATTTTTTAGTTCTCTGGGAAGCTGATTATATAAATGAGGTCCACGAATGTTTATATCTCTTGAGCCAATATCAGTTTTAGACCTTCGTACTAATAAATCTTCCCCTTGACGGGTAGTTAACCCGGTAACTGAGCTTACTGTAGAAAAATTATACAAGCAATCAGGAATATTGTTTCTTAGTATATTAAAAACAAAGGTACATATATCAAAAACATATTTATCTCTAATCTTTATCCATTCTAGATCTTTTAAAACAGGAGAGATGTGCTCGTATTTTCTTACATTGCCAACAGCCACTCGTGCTGCAAAGTTTTGTAACTTTTGTATTCTTTGTAATTGAGTCTTATTTGTACATCCCCAAACTTTGAGACAGTAATTAATTAAACTCATAGCTAAGGACTGGACAATTATTATACGAGTTGATGTTTCAAATGAGTCTTTTACCCTATTTAGATATATTAGAGTACCCATTACTTTTTTATAAATTTCATCTATATGCATTTCAAAATTCATGTAACGGTCAAAATAGACACCTAGGTTCTTTACCGAGTTCATTGGCTTAATGATATTACCGTTAAAATTTATATGAAGATTGTCATCAACTTCTGATAATAATTGTCTGGATCCGATAAGAATAGATTGGGTTTTAGTTTCATTAAGTAACAGACCATTTTTTAGAAAGTAACGTTTAGCCATATACAAAATTTCTTCTGCTCTACGAATAATATTTTCTAAATCATTAATTTCTCCTTCAATTAAGATTTGAGTATCGTCAGCATATTGAATGACATAACAGTTAGGTAAATATTTTACTAGATCGTTTACATATATTAGAAAAAGTATAGGTCCTAGGATCGATCCCTGAGGGACCCCAAACAATACCTTCTTGGAACTTGAAACTGTATCTTTTATTCTGACTGACTGGTAGCGGTTTTTTAAATAGTTCTCGAACCAGCTTGGGTCAATGTTCATTTTTTTGCATTTTTCTAATAATATACTATGGTTTACACTATCAAAAGCTTTAGAAAGATCGAGTAGTAGTAGCAATGATATTTTCTTATTATCTATATTTTTGTATATTTCATCTGATATTTTCAATAAGGCAGTTTCAGTTGATAATTTTGGCCTGAAACCGTGTTGACTTTTTGCAATAAGTTTATTTTTTTCAAGAAACTCACTTAACTGATTTGCAACAATCTTTTCAAGTATCTTTGATAAAATTGGTAGTAAAGAGATTGGTCTATAGTTAGAGACGTCGTCAGGATTTCCATTTTTAAAACCAGGAATTACATGGGGATTTTTCCATAAATCTGGGTAGATATTGGTAACTATGGAAGTATTGATTATTACCGTCAGATAATAAGCTATTACAAATAATGAATCTCTAATAAAACGAAAACAAATTCCATCTGATCCATATGCATTAGAGTCTTTCAGATTTTTTATTACTAAGATTACTGTATTACAATCTACTGTAGTAGGGTTAAAGACATCAGTACTTCTATTGAATGCACTATGTTCTTCCAAATTTACATTATTATTATTATTGCTACCATCATCACTATTATCATTACCATTACTACCACCATCATTATTATTTACACCATTATCAACATTTCTATTATTATTACTACTACCATCATCATTATTATTACCACCATTACTATTATTGATTTCATTTATTATTTCTTTTTTTGTTTTTTCAAAGGTTTTTTTCCCCACTTCAGCGAAAAAATTATTGAACTCTTCTGCTTTAGCACTTACATCTACCTCATCGGGTATAATTGATATGTTACTACTTTTATTACAGTTATTGGAAAGCATGGTTTTAGCAATTTTCCATGTATCAGAGATATTGCCTTTAGCGTTTTGAAATTCATTTTTGTAATACTGTTTCTTACTGTTACTTAATAATGATTTTACTTGTTTCTTATGCTCTGTAAACTTTTCTCTTAAAGGGATATTATCTCTTTGTAGTTTTACTTCATTTTGTAGTTTGTCTCTTTCTTTCATAATGTTTTTTATGTCATCTGTTATCCAAGGAGCGGGGGGACGAAATATTTCTCTTGTCACGAGTGGTGCACATCGATCTATACATGATGATAAGACACTGGTTAAAATTCTTACTTGTTTATTTATATTATCGGTATATAGAATTTCATTTAATTTATGTACTTCATTCATAAGTAAACTACAAAGTAATTCTTGTGAATAATTTCTTAAGCATCTGAATGTTTTAAAGATTGGTTGTCTCTTTGGTTTGCGAATATTTAGGGACGTTACAATTTCCTCGTGGTCTGCTATAGGGCTTGGCATTACGTCACACTTAGTTATCATATGTTTGGAGTTTGTTATTACTAGATCGATTTGGGAAACTGAAGTGGGAGTGATTCTAGTTGGTTTATTTATAATCTGTTCTAGATTTAAATTCTTAATAAGTCTACTCATTTTATTTTCTCTTTTTAGTTGATCATCATTAAAATCGCCATATATAAAAACTGGTTTGTTTTTTAAAATTATCTCCTTAAAAACGTCCAAAATATAGCTAAAGGAGGTTACCGAGGCTTTGGGGTGGCGGTACACGCAGCCTATGATAATAGAAGGAAACTTTTTATGTTGGACAGAGATCCATTTATCTTCCACTCCTTCGTGCTTCTCAGTTTCAAGATTTAGTTCAGTGGCCTTCAAATAATTTTTAACATATAAACATACACCTCCACCTCTACCACTGTCATAGCGATAAATATTATATGAAGGAATATTAATAAATGCATTATTAATTGACGGATACAGCCATGATTCGCTAATGCAAAGAACATCAATATTTTCTTGTACAAGCTTATGTTCAATTTCTAGTATATGGGATAACAGGGATTGTGCATTTATATGTACGACAGATAATCTATCATTATATTTACAAGTAACTTTCACATCGACAGCAGTAACAGCAACAGCAGGAGACGAGGTATTACCATGTTTCATTGGGGTGGTATCCATAGTCATAGTTGTAGTTTCGACTGTATGATTCTGCTGGGAATTCATCATTGTAGTGTGTTCTGGGGTTAGCCCATGGATCCTGGTGTCTGTACCTGCCGTTGGATGTGTAATGCTGGTTTGAGTACGTGCCGTGGTATGATCGGGCCTTCCCAAAGTTTGTATGCCTAGGTGAGTGTCTAGGGTTGTAAGAGCCATCACTCCAGGAGAAGTCTCTTGTGCTTGGACGGCGATAAGAGAGGTTTGTATCGTGTCTCTTTCTGTAGTCTCGCATATAGGGGATTGTTCCATTTGCTCTTTGCTGTTTATTTTGGTATGACCATTGTTTGCTCCCACGAAATGGCTGGACACTTGTGCCTGTAGGCCATTGATTCAGTTTGTAAGGCACATATTCAAATCCTTTCGATATCGTTATTGCGAAGGAAACCCAGTTTGGTGTGCGATAAAGCTCCTTAATCAAGACTTCTTCAGAAGGAATGCCTTGATTTGTCAGTGTATTACGTATCTCTCTCTCAAAGGGGTTGCCAGGAATGCGAATATATATTTGAGCTGTAACCCTTGCACTTGCATTATTTGGCAACTGTGGCTGTGGGGGAGAGGACTTCGATGGAATGTTTAGAGTAGAGATTGCTGCTTTTTTGTCTTTTCTGTTTTCTTCATTGTTTCGCAGTCTATTGCTGGGTTGGTTATTTGTGCTGGAAGATATAATTTGGGTGTCCTGGTTAGTGACAGTTGCTGTGTTGATAGGAGTAGTGGAGATTGACTCTATATCTTCTTCGCTGTTTTGCAACTCTTTACCTTATAGCTTATATCTGCTATACTTAGGAATGAACGCATTCTAACTGAATGCCACTATGTTAAAAAAAAAAATGATTCATGTTTACACATATGCAATGTGCTTGCTTAGTTATTGTAAGACCCGAATGAGATTGGGAATTGAATTAAATGCTAAAATGAAGCCACGAGTGAGGTTGGAGAATCTGTAATATGAACATAGTGGCATTCAGTTAGAATGCGTTCATTCCTAAGTATAGCAGATATAAGCTATAAGGTTGGATTCCTTTTAACCTTCTGTGGTGTAGTGGTAGCGCCTTGACTTAGTAATCATAAGTCCTAGGTTCGAGTAGCGGTCGGGGTAAAAAAAAAAATGATTCATGTTTTCACATATGTAATGTGCTTGCTTAGTTATTGTAAAACCCGAATGAGATTGAGAATTGAATTAAATGCTAAAATGAAGCCACGAGTGAGGTTGGGGAATCTGTAATATGAACATAGTGGCATTCAGTTAGAATGCGTTCATTCCTAAGTATAGCAGATATAAGCTATGAGGTTGGATTCCTTTTAACCTTCTGTGGTGTAGTGGTAGCGCCTTGACTTAGTAGTCATAAGTCCTAGGTTCGAGTCCCGGTCGGGGTAAAAAAAAATGATTCATGTTTTGACATATGTAATGTGCTTGCTTAGTTATTGTAAGGCCCGAATGAGATTGGGAATTGAATTAAATGCTAAAATGAAGCCACGAGTGAGGTTGGGGAATCTGTAATATGAACATAGTGGCATTCAGTTAGAATGCGTTCATTCCTAAGTATAGCAGATATAAGCTATAAGGTTGGATTCCCTTTAACCTTCTGTGGTGTAGTGGTAGCGCCTTGACTTAGTAATCATAAGTCCTAGGTTCGAGTCCCGGTCGGGGTAAAAAATGAAAACAAAAATTATTCATGTTTTCACATATGTAATGTGC